>JARYGA010004366.1:0-26304 GCA_030545235.1 Helianthus tuberosus | reverse complement strand
TCCACTGGGGCTTCGGCCATAAAACTAATGATTGCATGTACCTAAAGAGGGAAATAGAGGCCGCGCTAAAGACGGGTAAATTGGCCCACTTGGTTAAAGAAATTAAAGAAGGGGGAGGGGATCGCAAGGGAAAGGATGTAAGGGAGCCCGGAAGGGCAGATGTGGACATGATCAGGAGAAGGGATGAGTTTGATACCACCAGGAGTGTAAAAGCTAGAGTCCTAGGCCCCCCAGACCGCATGAAAGCTCCCATCCTGATGCCACACCTGGAGGAAAACGAGGTACAAAGGCTTCCCCCTCAACATCTCAGCCATAATAGATGGACACAAGGTAGCCAGGATACACGTGGACGGGGGAAGTGGGGTAGAGGTAATATATGAGCACTGTTTCCTGAGGTTTGATAGGGATGTGAGGGATCGGCTCGAGGAGGACTCTATCCCCCTAGTAGGTTTCAACAACAGTGTGTCACACCCCCTGTGAAGATCAGACTCCCATTTACTGTCGGGGTAGGGGACCGTGTCCGAACCATAACCCTCACTTTCGTAGTGGTCCGAGCACCCTCGAAGTACAATGCAATCCTAGGAAGACCCAGGATTGGTGATCTGCAAGCACAGACCTCAACCCCACATGGAGCTTTGGTGTTTCAAACGCCAAAAGGCTTGGCCTGGGTAAAATCTGCATATGAGGTAGTGTCTTCTGTCTCTGAGGGGGAAGTGTCCAGGAAGCCCCAAAAAGAAGGAGTAGAAGAATGGGTCCTTTGCGACAGGTTCCCGGAGCAGGCAATTAAGGTGGGAAGCCACCTGAGTGACAAATGTAAGAGTGCTCTCAAGAAAATGCATCTCTTCAACATAGACGTGTTTGCGTTTCAACATGGAGACATGACGGGAATCCCAAGAAGCTTGACCGAGCATCGACTTAATACATACACCTGGGCAAGGCCGGTAAAGCAAAAGAAACTAAGCATGGGTCCCAGCAAGAGAAGGGAAACCTTTGAAGAAACCAGGAAGTTGCTCAGAGTAGGAATAGTAAGAGAGGTGAAATATCCATCCTGGGTTGCTAACCCAGTCATGGTCAAGAAAAAAGATGGGGGGTGGAGGATGTGCATTGACTTTCAAGACCTGAATAAAGCATTCCCTAAGGACTACTATCCCCTCCCGGAGATATACGTCCAGGTGGACTCCCTATCTCAGTACCCCCTAAAGTGCTTCCTGGACGCTTACAAAGGATATCATCAAATACAAATGTCAATGGAAGACGAGGAGAAGACCGCTTTCATTACAGACGAGGGAACCTTTTGCTATACCAAAATGCCCTTCGGGCTAAAAAATGTTGGGGCCACTTACCAAAGGTTTATGAACACCCTCTTCAGAGAGTAGAGGGGATAGAACTTGGAAGTGTACATCGATGACCTTGTCATAAAGAGCCTAACTGAGATGGCCATGATAAAAGATATAGCCGAAACCATCAGAGCTATGCAAGACGTAAATATGAAGCTGAACCCTGGGAAGTGTTGCTTCGGGGTAGAAGAAGGGAAATTCCTGTGAGTAGTGGTCACCAAGGGAGGGATCAAAGCTAATCCGGAGAAAACTCAAGCTGTAGCCGAAATGCGATCCCCCCGGTCCCTAAGGGATATTCAACTACTAAATGGGAGGTTAATTGCCCTGAACCGTTTTCTCTCGAAGGTAGCTGACAGGACCCTTCCCTTCATGAAGGTGCTGAAGGACTGTCTCCAGACAGACAAGTTCAGATGCACCCCAGAAGCTGAAACCGCTTTTCGAGAAATGAAAGTTTACATCTGTAAGCTCCCAGCCACTCCGGTTCCCGTGGAGGACTTGCTTTTGTATTTGTCTGCTTCAAAAACAACCATAAGTGCAGTAATGATGGTGGAAAAGGAGGGAAAACAGATCCCAATATATTTCATTAGCAGGACCCTCAAAGGTCCTGAGGAACGCTATATGCCTCTGGAGAAGTTAGCTCTGTCTCTTGTCTTTGCATCCCGAAAACTTAGAAGATATTTCCAAGCACACAAAGTCACCCTAATGACGGATCAGCCCCTCCAAAAAGTACTCAGGAGACCAGAACTATCCGATTGGCCAAATGGGCAGTTGGGTTGGGAGAGCACTCCTTGGAATACAAAGCCACGAATGCCATGAAGGGACAAATACTGGCTGACTTCCTGGCGGAAGTCCTAGAGGATGAAGAGAAAGAGCTCCTAAAGTGGGAAGCCCTGGAGAGGGAAGAAAAAGAGAAGGAGGATGAGGCAATATGGAAACTACTCACAGATGGGGCCTCAAGCGAAGAGGGAAGTGGAGCGGGCATTACGTTGATCAGTCCTGAAGGAGTTGAGCTAACCTATGCCATCAGGCTGGACTTCGAGAATACCAACAACACACCAGAATACGAAGTCCTTTTGGCATGGTTGAGGCTAGCCAAAAAGATGAAAGCAAGGCATGTGGAAGCCAGTACTGACTCACAGCTAGTGGTCAAGCAGTACCACGGGGAGTACGAGGCTAAGGACAGTATAATGGCCCAGTATATGGCCAAAGTGAAAGAAACAGACAAGGCTTTCAAGACCTTCAAGCTAGAATACATCCCCCGAGGGAGAAACAGGAAATCTGATGCTCTTAGCAAGCTGGCTTCCGTGGCATTCGACCACCTAGCAAGAGAAGTCAAGGTGGAGGTCCAAACCTCCCCCTCCCTTGGCACAGAAGAAGTAGCTACGATCGAAAACGCCAAGGAGACGTGGATGACACCGATTGTAAAATTCCTCAAAGATGGAATACTACCCGAGGGTGACTGGGCAGCCCGGAAGATAAGAGTTAAAGCTTTGCAATGCGAGTTAATTGAAGGAGAACTTTACCGAATGTCATACCTGGGCCCATCCTTGAAATGCGTCGATAGCGAAGAAGCTAAATATGTGATTAGAGAAATACACGAAGGCATTTGCGGCATGCATTCTGGGCCAAGGACAGTAGTGGCAAAGGCAATGAATGTGGGATTTTATTGGCCTAGAATGTATGAGACAGCATCAGAGGAGATCAAGAAATGTGACAACTGCCAGGTCCATGCACCCATGACACACCGCCACAAGCACCTAATGATACCTGTGTCAACATCTTGGCCCTTCCTGAAGTGGGCCATTGACATTATCGGGTCATTTCCAGAAGGCCCAAGAGGAGTTAAGTATGTGGTGGTCGCTATCGATTACTTTACCAAGTGGGTAGAGGCAAGGCCCCTAGCGAAGATAACCGGGGAGCAAATGAGGCGGTTCATACTGGACAACATCATATGCAGATACGGGGTCCCAAAGGAGTTAGTGAGTGACAACGGTGTCCAATTTGCTGGAAAACCCTTCAGGCCATGGTGCGAACAGATGCACATACACCAGGTATTCACCTCCGTCACTCGTGCCCAGAGCAATGGGTTGGTGGAAAGAGCAAATCAAAGTGTTATTAAGGGCATGAAGGGGAGGCTCGGGAGGAAGCAAAAGGGGTGGTTGGAAGAACTGCCTTTTGTTCTATGGGCATATAGGACCACTCCCAAGGACTGCAACGGAGAAACCCCCTTCAGCTTAACCTATGGGACGGAGGCCATTATTCCCGCTGAGATAGGATCCCCAACCGCAAGGATGAAGCTCAGGGAAGCCGAGAATGAGCAAGATCTCCGAATGAACCTAAACTTGCTTGAAGAAAGAAGGGAAATAGCTGCAATCAAAGAGGCCAAGTATAAAAAGCAGCTTGAAAGCTACTATAATGCCAAGATGAAAAAGCTCAATCTCGTCCCGGGAGACTTGGTCCTGAGAGCAAATGAAGCTAGCTTGCAAGAGAGCACCAGGAAACTAGGGCCTAACTGGGAAGGGCCCTACCAGGTCACTTGGGCAAATGGCAAGGGAAGTTGCAAACTAGAAACACTTCAAGGCAAGGAAGTCCCAAGGACATGGAACCTTATGCAACTCAGGAAATACCACATGTAAGAGATGAAGATGCCTTCAAGGGAAAACGGCCAGGGAGCCACTTTTGTAAAGAATTTACCGCTAATTAGGGGATTACCCCAAGGAAAACCTTTTGTAAAATCTTGTACTGGAGGACAGAGTCCCCAAGAAATTTATGGTAATGAACAATCCACTTGTTCCTTTTGATAAAAGCGTAGGTATTGTATCAGGGCAGACATGCCCAAAAACTACAAACCTAATAACAAACAAACACACGTGTAAAAGGTATACTCAACATACCAAACGCCCGGCCGTGGGGCAAAATAGGGTCTAGCTAGCCCGAAGAGAACGGACAAACAAGCCAGAAAACACAATCTGACATTATAGACTTGTCCAAAGATTGTCCTCGAACAGACAATCTTGGTTTACAAAGCAAACCATAAAAAACACACACACACACACAGTTTTGTAAGCAAACTACAAAAAAGAGTTAACGCATACACACTAAAAAAGAAACTTTTTCTGCATGAACTGCAAAGTGAGCATACATAAATACAACAGGGTATCTTGCTAACCCTAAAAGAAAAGCGAGTATACAAACAACAAACTAGGAAGCCTAGTAAACAGACTAACGAAATTTTCGCAATCACGCTACAAATAACCAAAGGTCTCCAGGTAGAAACTAAGCTGGCTCCCAGAAAGAACACCTGCAAAAAAAAAAAAGGGGGCAACACACCGATAGCAACAAAAGGAAATCAACAATATACAGTCAAAAGATGACTAGCAGGTCATACGTTAGATACCGGGAGGACCCCAACACAAAGGCACTCCCCCATACGCTAAAAGTTAACACTGTTTTAGAGTGCATAATTGTTCAGTTACAACCACATCGAAATAGTTAATGTTCAGAAATTACTAGGAACCATCCCCAGATAAAGACTTCGGAGAAGAAGGACCAGTGGGAGTCAGCATGGCTTTCAGCTCATCAATGGACATCATGGGGCGCTCAAGGATCTTTTCAAGAAGGGCAGGGGTCTTACCCCCAAACTCTTTGTCCAATTTAGACAGCCGCTTCTTGGCCTTGGAATTGTAAAGAGGGGTCTCCTTCCTGCCCAAGCCTTGAGCGGAGTAAGCATAACCATCCTTCAAGCCTGCTTGATATCCCACGTCCCGGTAAGCCCTGTAAATTTGTTCAAGACTGCTTTTAAATTCCTCCGACTGGGAGACAACAGTAAGGAAGGCCCCGAAGCCTTCGGTGATCAACCAGTACTTCTCCTTGGCTAACCTCTGGTTATCATCCGACGTCATCCCATACTCAGCATACATAATATCCAGATTTTTTAGAGAAACGGAGTCCATCTCCCTCTGATGCTTCAGCTCGGCGGCCAGCTCCTCCTTTTCCTCAACCAAAGCTGCCATCTCCCTCGCCAGGCACGTTCCTTCTGCTCCAGCATGACACCAGCTCCCTGAGAAAAAAATGTTACAAAAACTTCGAGAGAGTTAAATAAAAAAAAGGAGGGGGAAGAGAATTATGCACCTTCTCCTCCTGCAATTTGCGCTCAACATCAACCACCTGACATCGAAGCTCAGCAGCAACGGTCTGAGAAGTCTTGAGATCACTCTTGAGCCCCTCATTCTCCCTCCTCAGATCATCAACTCGTTGTAACATGCCAATACCCCTGAAAAGCCCTTCGCAAAGCGACATGCTATATTGATCATTGAAGAGATCATCCCTCAGGTCAGAATTCATAAATCTATGGGAGGGAGGAACAGCATGAGTCAAGAACTCTAGGGCAGTTTCATGGGTCCCCACCACTTAAGACTGTATGATCTTCCACTTGGGGATGTATGGAGCTGGAAGGGCGTCGGTAAAAAAAAGGAGCCAGGGGGGATCGGGAAGCAAAACCCTCAAAATGAGAAGGTTTGCTAGTCCCAGTGGCATGGTGAGGAGAAATCTCAAAAGCTAGGGTAATACGAGCAACACTTACTTCAGGAGTCCTGTCCCGGATAAGAGAGGAGGAAGGGGCGGTAGGAATCTCAATCGGAGCATGAGAACTCCCCTGCAAAATCACCAGAAATCTCCCAAAACAAGGCCAGCCAACAAAATGTAAGACAAAAGCAAAGAAGCCGTCACTTAAAGCAAAACAAAAATGTAAGAAGAAAGACTTACCAGCAAAGGCTCACTCACAAGACTGGAAGATCGCAAATGCTTAGACAAGGAACCTTTAACCCTAGTAGGGGGAAGTTCAGAAGCCGCTTTTGTGGCAGGAAAGGCTTTTTGACCACTGGCACTCCGGAGTCTCAGCCGGATACCACGTGGGGCAGGAACCTACTTAGGACTGATAGCTTTCCGCTTGCGAGCCAAATGGCTCTCAAGGCCTTCCTCGTTACCATCACTAGAACTCTTCACTTGAAGGAAACCGGGAGAATCATCCTTCTCACCAGAAGAAGCCCCCTCATCTTTCTCCCCGACAGTAGAGCCCCCAGCCTGAAATGACCCCTCAGTAGCCCTCATCTCTACACCCCGGTTCAAACCCGGTTCAACTCTATCATCAACTACAAATTTAACATCCCTGGAATACCCCTGAAACAAGCCCCACAGGGTCATCTCTACATAAAAGAAATGCTAAAGATGACTACACAAATCCCTAGGAAGCTTTCAGAATAAAGATAAGCACAACAAGTCAAGAATAAAAGAATACCTTTCTTGCCAAAAAATGCCTTTGGCCGAACCAAGTAGAAGGGGCTTAGTCCTCCCATAGCCAGGATCCCTTCGGAGAAAGTAAAAGCTCTCGTTGGATTCTCGTACATACGCCTCCACTGGACAATTTCATCAGCAGACAAGATAGGAAAACTGTCTTCAATAGCAGCCTTGGCATCCCTCAGCGGTGGGGACTCTGGTATCATAGCAGTAGAAACGAAAATAAACATGCTTTTCCATTCTTTAGGGTAGGTAGAGGTTGGCAAAAAGGAGTAACTTTCGCAACCCCCGTCCCCTAACAACCCGGGAAAGGGCGGCCGCGACCAGTTTTCGTGGTATCTGCATTTTATCCATTTTGGTAGCGGAATTTACATCAGGACCGTAGTTAGGAAATATTTTATCAGAGTAAAATACCACGCTTTTAATATATCAAACTGTCGCAACCCCCGATCCCTAATCCCCGGGAACGGGCGGCCGCGAGCCAGTTTCGGTGGTATCGCGTATTATCTAATTTGGCAGCGGAAATTTTCATCAGGACCGTAGTTAGGAAATATTTGATCAGAGTAAAATACCACATTTTCATAACATTAATCACATGGGATAAAACCCAAGTTCGTAGTACACACGTTTTCATTGGAATAAATCCTATTTTATTTAATAAAAACATCTATTTTATTTTAGGTAACTTTATTGCCACTTTTCCAAGCCTTCAGTGCTGTCCAGCTGGCTTCTATTTGGCTTTCACATTTTGTTACCTGAAACGCGTTTTAAAAACATTTGTCAGTGGGAAATACTGGTGAGTGAATCCCAGTTTAATCAAGTTTAAATAATAACCATTTCACAGTATTGAGGGTGATCTCACAATTACATTTGTTTCCAAGTTATATCAATTAACATCCATGGTACTGTCAGACCCGACTTGTGGAAATGTTACTCCTTGACCAGGTGTTAACAAATTTTGTATACAAAACCCCAACATACTCATGATAATTGTATTCTTACAAATACTCAATAACTGCTATTCGCATGGAAAACAATTTAAGGTTTTGTATAAACAGTTCACAAAATAGGTTTACAAAAAGTGGATCAACTCACATTGCTGTCTTAGATTTTCCGTAAGGGTTTCCTGGTGACAATCTATAATTTACGCAAATGCACACGTGTTAGTATAATAACCCATTTTAACATTAGTAATACCCTCCCCGAGAGGACATTCCAACGACTACGTCGGGCAGAACCATGACAGCCGTTACGGAACCCTAGATCAATCGAGCAGCATATCTAATACGTATCCAGGGGTTATAATACTTACAACGGAGCAGAACTTCGCTATTTAGGGAGATATAATACCCGTAGATTATGCCTACAATTCAGAATTTAGAGAAAGAAAACATTTTTGAACGAATTCGACTGAAGATCCGATGGCCTGCTTATATAAGGCCTCACTTCAACTTTTAAGCGGCCTGCGTAAATGTAAAGAAGGGTCTACGCGGCCTGCGTCAAACCCTGGTCAATGCGTAGGTGATCCGGATCAGCAACTAGACTCGCCACGATGATGACACATGTCATCACCGGGCTGCGCCATACTTTTGACCTCACGCGGCCAGCGTCAGGGTTGGGGTGGGGTTTACGCGGCCAACCTCAACTTAAATTTTCTTGTTTTTTATTTATTTTTAATGCTATATTGTATTTCGGGCTCGGTTTTCACATACGGGTTGTATTTTAAGACATATAGGGATATTTTAATATATATTAGGGTGTCGGAAAATATTCGAGGGTGTCGGTTTATTTAGGATTGTTACATCCTCCCCCACCTAGTTTTAGAGCTCGTCCTCGAGATCTACTGGAACAAGTGTGGATATTTTCTTTGCATTTCAGATTCAAGTTCCCATGTGTACTCAGGTCCACTTTTGGAGTCCCACTTCACTTTGACCAGAACTAATCTCTTATGCTTGAGATTCTTTACTTTCCTGTCTTTAATCTGTAGAGGCCTTTCTATAAATTTAAGTTGTTCATTTACCTCTATATCCTTAAGAGGTACCATTAGTGCTTCATCGGCTAAGCATTTCTTGAGATTTGATACATGAAATACATCATGTATTCCTGCCATTTCCTCTGGCAGTTGTAGCTGATAGGCTACAGGTCATATTCTTTCAATAATCTCAAAAGGTCCAACATACTTGGGACTTAGCTTTCCTCTTTTGATGAATCTTACTACTCCTTTCCAAGGAGAGACCTTCAACAATACTTTATCTCCTACTTGAAATTCCAATGGTTTGCGTCGGTTATCAGCATAGCTCTTTTGTCAATCACGTGCTGCTTTCAGTCGTTCTATGACTTGAATGATCTTGTCGGTTGTTTCTTGTACTATCTCAGGTCCAGATAGTTGCTTTTCCCCAATTTCTGCCCAACAGACTGGGGTTCGGCACTTTCGTCCATAAAGTGCTTCGAATGGTGCAGCATTGACACTTGTGTGATAACTATTATTATAAGAGAATTCTATTAAAGGTAAGTGATCGTCCCAATTACCTCCAAAATCAATTACACAAGCTCTAAGCATGTCCTCCATTGTCTGAATTGTTCTTTCGCTTTATCCGTCCGTTTGAGGATGATAAGCTGTGCTTAGATTTAACTTGGTTCCCATTGCCTTTTGGAAACTTGACCAAAAATGAGAGGTAAAGCGGCTATCCCTATCAGAAACAATTGATAAAGGTATTCCATGTAATGAAACTATTTCATTTACATATAATTTAGCTAGCTGTTCCACACTGAAAGTTTATTTCATTGGTAGGAAATGAGCTGACTTGGTTAGCCTATCTACAATCACCCAGATTGTATCATTACCTTTCCTTGTTTTGGGTAATTTGGTAACAAAATCAATTGTTATCAATTCCTATTTCCACACTGGCATTTCTAACTGTTGCAACAGACCTAAGGGTTTCTGGTGTTAAGCTTTTACTTGTGAACAGGTTAAACATTTAGAAACATAGGCTGTTATGTCCTTTTTCATTCCTATCCACCAGAAATTCTTTCTTAAATCTTGATACATTTTATCACATCCAGGATGTATCGTATACTTAGACTTATGGGCTTCTTCTAATATACGATGATGTAAGTTTCCTAATTTAGGTATCCACATTCTCTTTTCATGGAATCTCCAAATTCCATCTGTTCCTTGTTCTAATTCCTCAATCATACCTTTTAGTTTTTCAGTATCGTCCTTGATTACTGATTCTTGTGCTTTTCTAATTTGATCATTTAAATCTACTTGTAGATTTAATTTAAGAGAACGTACCCTTTTTGGCTTTTCGTGATACTTTCGGCTTAAAGCATCGGCCACTACATTTGCCTTTCCTTCATGGTACTGGATATCGCAATCATAATCACTAAGCATCCCCATCCAGCGTCTTTGTCACATATTCAACTCCGTTTTCCCGAAAACATACCTTAAACTCTTATGATAAGTGAATATGGTAAACTTACTACCATAAAGGTAATGTCTCCAAATCTTAAGGGCAAAAATTATAGCTCCTAATTCCAAAACATGGGTTGAATAATTCTCTTCATGGTTCTTAAGTTATCTAGAGGCGTAAGCTATAACCTTTTGACGTTGCATAAATACACATCCATAACCTAACTTAGAAGCGTCACAATAGACTACAAAATCTTCAGTTCCTTCTGGTAACGCTAGTATGGGTGCATGGGTTAATCTTTGCTTAAGAGTTCTAAATGCTTCTTCCTGTTTTGGTCCCCATTCAAACTTAATGGATTTACAGGTTAACTTAGTTAAAGGAATGACTATTCTAGAAAAATCTCCAATGAATCTTCTATAATATTCGGCCAATCCTAAGAAACTTCTAACTTCGATTGGTGACTCAGGGGTTTTCCATTTGGTAATTGCCTCGATCTTTGTGGGATCCACATGAATTCCTTCATGATTAACTAAGTGTCCAAGAAACTGTACTTGTTCTAACCAAAACTCGCACTTGGAAAATTTAGCATAAAGTTTTTCCTCTCTTAATAGACTTAAAAGTGCGTGCAAATGCTTTGCATGATCCTCTTTACTTTTAGAGTAAATTAGAATATCATCTATAAAGACAATTATGAATTTATCCAAATATGGCTTATATATTCGGTTCATCATGTCCATAAATGCGGCTGGGGCATTGGTTAAACCAAATGGCATGACTGTAAATTCATAATGACCATACCTTGTTCTAAAGGCGGTTTTAGGAATATCCTCTTCCTGTACCTTTAATTGATGATATCCTGACCTTAAATCGATTTTAGAGAAAAATCGAGCTCCTTGCAGTTGATCGAACAGATCATCGATCCTCGGTAATGGGTACCGATTCTTAATTGTAACCTTGTTCAATTCACGGTAGTCAATGCACATACGCATTGATCCGTCCTTCTTTTTAACGAATAATATTGGTGCTCCCCATGGCGATGAACTTGGCTGTATGAATCCTTTTTCCAGCAATTCATCTAATTGTTTCTTCAGTTCCTGCATTCCTGCCGGTGCCAAACGGTAAGGTGCTTTGGCAATCGATGTTGTTCCTGGTAGCACGTGAATTCTGAATTCAACTTCTCTATCTGTCGGTAGTCCTGGTAATTCTTCTGGAAATACATCTGAAAACCGAGACACTACTGGAATGTCTTTTAATTCTTTTCCTTCAGTGTTAGTGATTACAGAAATCAAATATACTATAGATCCTTTTCTTATAAAGCTTGCAGTTTTCATCACAGAGATGAATTCCGTGGATCTAGAGGGTTTATCTCCTTTAATTGTGATCGTTTTACCTTTTGGTGAATTTACTTGGATTGACTTTTGATCACATAAAATACTGGCTTTATTGGCTATTAACCAATCCATTCCTAAAACGACATCAAATCCTGCTAGATTCATTGGGTAAAGATTTGCCATAAATTTCTGGTTTAAAAATTCTATTCTTGCTCCCTGCAAGATTTCAGAAATCCTAACAGTTTCTCCATTTGCTGTCTCTACTAGATATTCTTGTGGTAGTTTAGTTAATGACTGATTTAGAAGTTTGCAAAACGAAATATTAATAAAACTTTGGTTTGCACCAGAGTCAAATAATACTTTAGCAAAAACATCATTATCTAAAAACGTAACAGCTATCACATCTGGAATCATCTTGGCTTCATCTGCAGTTAGAACGAATCCTCTAGCATTTTTAGTGTTCCTGTTGTTTGTAGCTGGAGCCAATTTTGGACAATTCGGCTTGATATGGCCTTTTTCTCCACAGTTGAAGCATAGTCCATTACTAGATTTTCTCCAGCAATCTTCTTCCTTGTGTCCGGGCATCTTGCAGAAATTGCAAAGAGTGGAGCATTTTCCCGAATGCTTTTTCTTGCAGACCTTGCAGAATGGTGCAGAGGTAGAACCTATATTCCTACGGTTGTAATTCCCAGAACGGAATTCTTGGGTAAGCCTTTGGGTTAGGTTTATCCTCTGGTCTTCTTCTCTGGTACGGATTAATTCATCTGTCAAGGTGTTTGCTAGTTCTACAGCTTCTTCTATAGTTTGAGGTCTAGCTGCCTTGACTACATGCCTAATCTCTCCAATTATTCCCCAGATGTAATGGGAGATTAATACCGGCTCTGGTGATACAAGGGTTGGTACTATTCTAGCATATTCAAAGAATGTGGTAGTATAGCCCTTACTATCTACCCCGGTCATTCTTAGGTTCAGAAATTTATTCGCTATCTGTTCCTTTTCATTGGGAGGGCAGAATTTCCTTTCTACCATATTTTTAAATTCTTCCCATTCCATGTTGTATACCTTATCACTTCCTCTTGACTGGAGGATAGTGTTCCACCATTCTAAGGCTGAGTTCTTAAATAGATTAGAAGCAAACATTATCTTGTCTTCTCCAGCACACTTGCTTATTTTTAAAACAACCTCAGTCTTTTCTATCCAACGTAGGGCAGCAATGGGTCCTTCATTGCCCGAGAATTCTATTGGTTTGCAGGACCAGAATTCTTTGTAAGAACAACCATAAGGCATGGTTCTTCTTCTTTTGGGAATGGGCATTTGAAGTACGGGTCCATTGTTCACGTTGTGTTCTGGTTCAATTGGTCGCTTACTGCTATGTTTACTTTTATTATTCGCTTCCTGAACCGTTTGAATAATAAATGGCATTGCATCTATGATTCCTTGTGCCACTATGTGTTGGATAGCACTATTATCCACTTGGTTTCCATTGTTATTGATGCTTGGATTCTCATTAACCAAGTTAATGTTACTCAGATTTTCTTGATTTCCTTCGTCGGCCATCTGAATTTTAAACAGTTACCCCGTATTAATATCACAGAATAATATTTAATATGGTAAATCACATGACACGCATTTTGGCCAAAAGAGTCGATCATTGCGACTTTACTCTATTCATATAGTATGCATCTATTACACACCAGTACTGAATTAAAAATTACAATACCGACTGAAATTAAATTACACTAATAATAGTAGGCATCCGTACACACATATTTTATTTTATTATTACTATTACCATCTCCACCATCATATTCATGGATATGGATTCATCCAGAAATCCATATTGCGCTCGTCATACTTCCAGACGAGTTGCTCTCCCACCTGTCGCATTCTTTCACTACTCTCTAGAATTTCCTCACCAAATGTCCTAAGTTCTTGTACGTTTTCTACACTCATTGGGGGTGCAGGTTCTAGGACTGGGTTCGGAATCTGGGGTGCGGGTTCTTGATATGGGGGTGTAGGTGCCTGGAATCGGTAAGGATCTTCTAAAATCTCCCTAATGTATTCATCGTGGTAATAGGATCTAAAGGATCCAAACTTGGGTAGGCTCCTATGTTTGGCATGGGCATGTCTTCATGTATCGGGTAACGTTGCACATAGTCTCTATTGTCGTCCCACCAGGGGTCGTAATCTGGATCTAGGGAGTTTGGTGCTGGTATCCTAGGTATTTCTTTCGGATTGAAGTCATGCATTTCTACTTGATTTTCAGGATTTTCTATTTCCATGGGTTGGTCAGGGATTGGTAGTTGTGGTTGGGGTGCTATTATTTGTTCCAGGTTAGGGTCAGCTGTAGTGGTTGCTAGGATGTGGATATTGGCTATACCCCTATTGATCATGTCCTGGGCATAGGCATCTGTCTCTCTCTTAGCTGCTGCTAGTACTCTCTGTTCTTGTAACTTTTTCATACGCTTTCTACGCTCGTGTGCCCCTCTACTGAACCATCCCTGCTTTTTCTGAGGAAATGGCTCTACTTACTGAGCCTTAAACACAAAGATTCCTTCTTCCGTATCAGCAGAGTACCCTGAGAGGGCAGGCTGAGAAGAGGAGGTGCCTTCGCTTCTAGGCGAACCAGACAATTGACGATATGCGTCAGATGGTCCTTGGTCGCTCATACTGTAAACTAACAAATAGTCAAATACACGTATTTCCGTAATTTATTTCCTAACATATTGAATTTTGATGTCAGCATAACACTTCTGTGGCTGAATCAGTGGCTTAGCTCTGATACCACCTTCTGTCGCAACTCCCGATCCCTAATCCCTGGGAACGGGCGGCCGCGAGCCAGTTTTGGTGGTATCGCGTATTGTCTAATATGGCAGCGGAAATTTTCATCAGGACCGTAGTTAGGAAATATTTGATCAGAGTAAAATACCACATTTTCATAACATTAATCACATGGGATAAAACCCAAGTTCGTAGTACACACGTTTTCATAGGAATAAATCCTATTTTATTTAATAAAACATCTATTTTATTTTAGGTAACTTTATTGCCACTTTTCCAAGCCTTCAGTGCTGTCCAGCTGGCTTCTATTTGGTTTTCACATTTTGTTACCTGAAACGCGTTTTAAAAACATTTGTCAGTGGGAAATATTGGTGAGTGAATCCCAGTTTAATCAAGTTTAAATAAAAACCATTTCACAGTATTGGGGGCGATCTCGCAATTACATTTTTTTCCAAGTTATATCAATTAACATCCATGGTACTGTCAGACCCGACTTGTGGAAATGTGACTCCTTGACCAGGTGGTAACAAATTTTGTATACAAAACCCCAACATACTCATGAAAATTGTATTCTTACAAATACTCAATAACTGCTATTCGCATGGAAAAATATTTAAGGTTTTGTATAAACAGTTCACAAAATAGGTTTACAAAAAGTGGATCAACTCACATTGCTGTCTTAGATTTTCCGTAAGGGTTTCCTGGTGACAATCTATAATTTACGCAAATGCACACGTGTTAGTATAATAACCCATTTTAACATTAGTAATACCCTCCCCGAGACGACATTCCAACGCCTACGTCGGGCAGAACCACGACAGCCGTTACGGAACCCTAGATCAATCGAGCAGCATATCTATACGTATCCAGGGGTTATAATACTTACAACGGAGCAGAACTTCGCTATTTAGGGGGACATAATACCTGTAGATTATGCCTACAATTCAGAATTTAGAGAAAGAAAACGTTTTTGAACGAATTCAACTGAAGATCCGATGGCCTGCTTATATAGGGCCTCACTTCAACTTTTACGCGGCCCGCGTAAATGTAGACAAGGGTCTACGTGGCCCGCGTCAAACCCTGGTCAATGCGTAGGTGATCCGGATCAGCAACTAGACTCGCCACGATGATGACACGTGTCATCACCGGGCTGCGCCACACTTTTGACCTCACGCGGCCCGCGTTAGGGTTGGGGTGGGGTTTACGCGGCCCGCCTCAACTTAAATTTTCTTGTTTTTTATTTATTTTTAATGCTATATTTTATTTCGGGCTCGGTTTTCACATACGGGTTGTATTTTAAGACATATAGGGATATTTTAATATATATTAGGGTGTCGGAAAATATTTGAGGGTGTCGGTTTATTTAGGATTGTTACATAAACAAATGGGAAAATCCCAATATTTGAGGGTGTCGGATAAACCCTATTTTATTTAATAAAAACATCTATTTATTTTAGGTAACTTTATTGCCACTCTTCCAAGCCTTCAGTGCTGTCCAGCTGGCTTCTATTTGGCTTTCACATTTTATTACCTGAAACGAGTTTAAAATTATTTTGTCAGTGGGAAATACTTCCAGTTCATGCTAGAATTCATACTATTTGTTAACCCGCATTAACAATTATAGCGCTATAGGAGTATCACACCACCCGACGGAGTTTTGTTAAGTTATATTCTTTACGGTCTCGATATGGTTATATCGAGGGATGCTATTATTCATACTTTACGGTCTCGATGTTGCTACATCGAGGGATGCTATTATACTAGTGGACACTTGGGTTTGACTTTTAGTTATGCATGGTAGTTTGACCTTGTATACCAAAATGCTATGTTGGATTGAAAATACTTTTTATACATATGACACTAGTCTAAAACTTGTGTACTCGCCAATACCTTTGTATTGAACTACACTTTTAAAACATGTTGCAGGTTTAGCGATGATGTTGATGATGCATGGAATCTAGTAGGATGTTTAGATAAACACTTTAAAATTTGTATTCATATTGTATTTTATTTAATTATTCATGTTGTATTTTGCTTCAAATCCTTGTAACTGATTCTTTAGAAATAGAATGAAATTATTATTTAAATACCTGTCACAATTATTAGTGTTATGATGTCTCGAGCAATCTATTTCGTCTCATTCCGATGTTTCCGTCATCGGTTGGGGTGTGACATGATGAGCAAATCCCGATCCCGTCCCGATATCGTCCCGATCCCGAATTTCGCCAAAACTGAGTACCGATACCGAAATATGTCGGTACGGTACGGTATCGGTATGGTATCGGTACGGTAGCGGTATTTGAAGGTAAAATTCGGTATTTTACCGGTACCGTACCGAACCGGTACCGATCCCGAAAATACCGATACCGAAAATGACAAAAAGTGGATACCGTTTCCGGTACCGAAAAAATTCGGTACGGTATTTTTTGGATCGGGTTCGGGACGGTATCGGGACGGGATCGGGATTTGATACCAAATGCTTATCCCTAGCTACAGCTACCAGCTTCCAGCTACTTTTGCCAAACACACCCTTCGTTTTACAACTTAGACTTATGACCAGAGACCGGAGAGGTCAGAGGTGGATTAAAGTGAACGCGTGTGATGCATAGATAGCAAGATAGCAAGAGTAAAAGTTGACTTAAGAATTGAAGTGCTAAACACAAAATGAAGATGCATTGCATTTCGCATTGCATTGCATTTGTTTAAAGTTGTAATCATTTTTACTTCATATATTAATTTAGTAAATCAAATATATAAATTGATTGTGACCCTCGTTTCTTTTTCGCCACTACTCATTACGTTTAGATAATATTAGTCCTATATGGTTGGCCCCTCTTCTAATCCAAAAACCCGTATTAGGATACCCATCGGCCCATAAAAAAAGTATTATGTTGCCTTAAATTTTTGTTTGAGATCCGTCACTATAAAGTGGTGTATTCTCCGACTAAACAGTTGATGGTTCAAATCAAGTAAAGGATTTTAGCAATTTGAAAGAAAAAAAAAATCACAAAAATATTGAAGGCAACCTCGAATTGACCAACTAAAGTCTAAACCAGCAATCAACCCAAAAGCCCACCCAGCCTATATTAAAATCCCATTAATAAATCCGTCTATGGTCCAAAATAACCCAGTATGCTATAATAATTACCCAAAAGTAAATAATTGCGTTTGTTTTGCCATGTCAACAGCCATGATATTTAATGTACTAATACTTGTTTTGCCATGTCTACAGCCAGAAATGGTATTCTTATATATAATATTCATCTCAAATATCATAATTTAGATGGAGTAATATATGTATAAACTATTAATATGTACACATATACTTGTATAAGTATGAATATGAGATAATCTTTTGAAGTACATAATGTATCTCTGTATGTAAGTATGTACATATCTATTTATGTATGATAAAAGAAGGATAGAGAGGAGCTGAGAGAGATGCCCTTCTTCCTTTCTTGGTTGTGAAATATGAAAATGATACTATTGCCCATTCTTCTTTCATTTGTATTTATACTAGTTGATGCACCGCCCGCGTTGCGGGGCGGTGACCGAATAATTCTCAATCAATTAAAAAACACTACTATAATTTTGCTAGGAAAAAAATTATAACGATGATAAGAACGTAATTTTGGGCTCAGGGCAAAACTGTAATTTTTCAAGATTAATGAGCGAGTGTTAGGCATCTCCTTGACACGAAAAAAAAAAAATCGAGTCAACCAATTAAAACAAAAAACTTTTATAGTTTTGCTAAAAAAAAGTAAAACGATAGGAAAAACATTATTATGAACTGAGGGCGAAATCATAATTTTAATTCAGGGATGAAATCGTAAATTAAATGGACCAATAGGGGAATGCCAAACAACTGCCGGCATGACTGTATTTTTATACTGGGGGCAAAATTGTAATTTAACTAGGAAAACAAACAAAAACGATGGAGAAAATGTAAATTTAAGTTGAGAGTAAAATCGTAACTTGGCTGTGAAAAAAATAAAACTAATGGCAAAACTGTAAACTTAAACTGGGCAAAATCTTAATTTTGAACCGATGGCAAAATTGAAATATTTAGCTTTGAGCAAAAGCGTAAATTTAATTTTAAGTGAGGGTAAAAACATAATTTTGAACTGATGGCAAAATCGTAATTTTAAAGTGGGATAAAATCGCAAATTTGTTGGACCAATAGGAGAACGCCAGACAGCTGCCTGGCACTATTACCCTAGCCGCCCATTTCAGCCAACAACTGAAAAGCACTATTACCGCCATTGAAAATGTATGTATTGAAAATGAAAATTCTTGCATATAAATAAGTACAAATGCAGAACTCGACATGGACACATAAACCCAAACAAGATATTAACATTTGTGGGTTCACATATGTTGAGCCCGCATTTTGTATATTAATTTTTTACATTTTAATATTTAAAATTACAAAATTTACAATCAAAAGTATGAATGGTTATAAAACAATTATGTTTAAACCACAAAACTAGAAGCCTGTTCCTCTTTTAGCTGAATATTTTATAGCAGTTCACACCGCTAGACAAAGAGGTGAAAAAACGACATCATTTTGATTAAATGCCTAGGGTAAATTGTTGGTAACCCTTTAATTTATTTGAGCGATAAATATTGTATTGTACACCCATATATAGTAAAGTTCCACAGCCTTCTCCGAAAATCACAATTTTTTTTAACCCTATGCGAGATAAAAGATTTAGTCCCTATTCGCAAATCTTCATACATTCAAATTGTGTGGTAAAAGATTGTTATTTTAAACATCCTAGAGGAGAGAAAACTGCTTTCAGGAGCACCTTGAAACAAAATTTAAATTTGTATGGTAAAAGATTATTATTTTAAACATTCTATAACAAAGATGGAACTTGTTTTTCAAGTCCTAATAATAATTACAGTATTAATTTTTATAGTTAGCAGCGGAGCTAGAATTCTAAAAGCAATACTTTGCCACAATAATTAAGATGGCAAGGATGTCTTGCTGACTTTTTTTAGATTTCTAGAAGCATAAACATTGTAAATAGTATCTGATATGGAACTTTCATTATATTATAAATATATATATGCTCCATACTCATCATAAGCACACACATACAAGGGGACTTAGCAAGAACATCGATAAAATGTCTTTCAACCTACAAGTTTTTCTCTTTTATTCTCTTCCTATAATTTTTGCCTTACTTGTTTCGAAATTATATTTTTCTTCCAAAAAATCCCATAAAAACCTACCTCCATCTCCTCCAAGGTTACCATTAATAGGAAACCTTCACCAATTAGGCGCGGGCATACACCGTGTCCTTCAATCCATGGCTAAGACTTATGGTCCACTCATATTGCTTCACTTTGGTAGTGTGCCGATAATTGTATCCTCTTCCGTTGATGCAGCTAGAGAGATTATGAAAACCCATGATATAACATTTGCAAATAGGCCGTATTTAAACACCATTAGTAAACTTACATATGACGGCAAAGATATAGCCTTTTCCAAATATGGAGAGCAGTGGAGGCAACTCAAAAGTATTTCTGTACTCCATCTTTTAAGCAACAAAAGGGTTCAGTCGTACCGAAAAGTGAGGGAGGAGGAGGTGGCGAGTATGATAAAAAAGATTCAAGGAACCAATGAATCCGTTTTTAATTTGAGTGAGTTCGTTGCTACCCTTACACATAATGTGATCTCTAGGGCGGCTTTGGGAAAGATTTATGAAGGGATGGAGCTTAAGCATTTGCTAGACCGGACTTTAGATTTGACCGGACGTTTCTGTTTTGCGAGCGTTTTTCCTTCGTTAGCATGGATGGATAGATTTACCGGATTAGAACGAGACATTGAAAAACTTGTTAAAGAAGTTGATGAGTTTTATGACGTTGTAATTGACGAACATGTAAACAAGAAAGAGGGTGACGCTCAAGGCCAAGATCTTGTTGATATTTTATTAGAAATTCAAAAAGATAACTCGACAGGGTTTCATCTCGAGAAAAAAATGATTAAAGCTATCATCTTGGTAATACGTCTCTCCTTTCTTATTTTTATTCAAGTATCTCTCCTAAACTAGATGTTTATGCATGAAATTTTACATATGCATACGAAATGAGTGCTTAGAAGACACTTTATAATATTGAAAAAATATTTCGGTGCATTTTGATGCATTTTAGATTGATTTATCTTCATTGGAAACGTAACCTTTTAGATTTACTCTCCTGCAAAAATGTATTTAGATTTATCCCCCATATATAAGTATTATGTGTACTTGCTATACATGTGTGAACCACCATAATGTTAACAACTAGGTAAACTAAACTACACCCTTAAAGCAAAAGTGAATGTTGGGTTTTACTTATAAGTGTGTCAGATGTCACGTAGCTCTACACATATGAAATAACATATATATACACACATGTTTTTTTTAACCGTCGCCTATATACATATGTAATTTTGATTCATGATTCCTAGGACGTGTTTAATGCTGGCACCGATACCACATCCACTAGCCTCGACTGGGCGATTGGCGAGCTACTACGAAACCCACGTACAATGAAGAAATTGCAACAAGAGGCACACACGGTAGGACAAGGAAGAGAAATGATCACCGAAGACGACTTAGACAATATGCCCTATCTAAAAGCCGTCCTCAAAGAAGCCCTACGATTACACGTTCCAGCTCCATTGCTTGTTCCCCGTGAATCAACAAAAGACGTTAAACTACTCGGCTATGACATCCCATCAGGTTCGCAAGTGATGATTAACGCATGGGCGATAGCTAGAGATCCTTTAATATAGGAAGAACCTGAAGAGTTTAGACCAGAGAGGTTCTTGAACAACAAAATGGATTATAAAGGTTTCGATTTTGAGTTTGTACCATTTGGTGCTGGACGACGAGGATGTCCTGGTATTAATTTTGCAATGATTATTAACGAAATTGTGTTGGCAAATTTGGTGTATAAGTTTGAATTTTCATTGCTGGGGAACGAGCCTATTGACATGACTGAGAGTGATGGTTTAACCGTTCATAGGAAGTTTCCTATACTTGTCAAAGCAACTCCTAGGGAGTAAGTTTCCTATACTTGTTGGAGCAACTCCTTGTGTGTGTAATAATTCGTTGTACTTTATGTTATAAATAAAATATGAAAGTGAGCTGAAACAAATAAATTATGAACTGCTATAATTTTTTTTATATATCTACAGTATTTTTTACATGAACGTTGGGGTTTGTGATCCACTCGATTCAATTTTTGTTGGAAACGTGTCACAAGTTGTGAAATTTCGACGGATGGTTTAAGTTAATTGAAAAATAAATATTTTGTCATAAAATCGTCATTATATCACAGAGAATACTGTTAGTTTTAAGGGCTACGTGATCACTCGTAGAACATACAAAACCAAAATAAAAGTTGGGTTTTTGAAGTGTCAGTGATCTTTTGGAAATCACCAATGGGTATCCGACAAGGTAGGTGTACCTGAGGAATATTGCAGTCTTGTAAACATTGGTCGATGAATCTCTCACACTACATGGTATGGTAGGAAAGGGTAACGGGGAAAGAGCATGCCCCACAGTCATCACATTAGGAAAATGCCTGTTTTATCCTCCACATCACAAAAAGGGGAGCGGTGGTGAAAGGCAAGGGCAAAACTTCCAAGTGCCCAAACCCTTGTGGCGTTTATGTCATGGTGGCATGGAGGGGCTTGCCCTCCCCTCTCCATGCCCCAATACTATCGAGTCTGATGATGCTTTTTAGTTTTTTGTCGGGTGAAGGCAAATTTGTGATGTGGCCCGTCTCAAAATTTGAATCTAAGATTTTAATGTTGGGGTTAAACCCTTTAGTTTGTTGATTCTGATTTGCAAACATATGACTAAAATAAAACATGTAGACCTATTCTATTATTTGACCCGACTTGACCCATACCAATAACCTGACTTGACCCAAACCATCACGATTAGCCAATATTCACCCGTTAATCTTGATGTCGACCCATTCCTTCTTCAATGTAAAGTTGGTTCTTCTTCTTGAATCAAGTTAGCTTCTTTATCTTTATCCTTCCATATGTTGCACTCATAACCAAAATGCCCAAATTCTCCACAATTGAAACACCAAAACCCACTTTATCACCTCGACCCGGGCCTCTTTCTTGAGCTCCTTCACCTCTACCATAGCTTCTTCCAAGACCCCTTCCTCGTCCATAGGACCTTTCACTTTCTTCATTCTTTTGTTCATTAGCCAACAAAAGTTGAGTTTTGCCCTTCTTCCTATTCTTCGTAGCCTTTAAGCCTTTCTTCATACGCTTGTAACCTTCCTACCGCCTCTTCAAATGGCATAGTTTCAAGGTCGTAGTATTGCTCAATTGGGGCTACCATAGGTAAGTATCTCTTTGGGACCGATTTAAGAAACTTTCTCACGATCCCTTCTTCAACATAAGAGCCAAGACTTTTAAATTTTGCAATAATACAACCAATCTTACCTTAATATTCATGGATTGTCTCGGTGTCCTTCATCTTTAACATCTCGAATTCACTCCTTAGAGTTTGCAACCTCGCCTTTTGCACCCGGTCGACACCTAAATACCGAACCTGAATTTACTCCCAAACCTCCTTCACATCCTTGTGTTTGGCAAACTGTAAGAGAATTTCCTCAGGAAGAGTTTGGTAAATTATTTCCTTTGTTGTATAGTTCTTCCTTTCATCATCCGTTTCTCTAGTAACCACCTCCCAAAGACCATATGCCCTTAGCACTGTCTCAACCATAATTGACCATGTAGTGTAATTAGTTTCAGTCAATTTAGGGCATTGAATTGGTATGTTACCTTGCTCCCAGACTGCTATGGTTCCATCATTCGCTGGCATTTTCTTTCTTTCTGTAAATCGTTATGCTTTCTTTCTTCTTTCCAAATCTGCGTTTTCTTTCTGACGGGTGTCGTCTTTCTGATTGACAAACTAACTTTCTTCATTCTCTTTCCAGCAACCTTTTTTCTTCTTTCTCAGCTTTCTTGTGACACGAATCGCCTTCTTGCTGTTACTTTCTTCTTTCCCAAAATCGAGCCCTAGTGGCTCTGATACCAAATGTTGGGGTTAAACCCTTTAGTTTGATGATTATGATTTGCATAATGGAAAGAATGTTAGATATAACCCGTTGATGTGTCCTTACGGATCATTTGAGTAACGTTACAAATATGACATAACTAGTCCCCGACAATTACTTGATGGTAGTAATTGTCAAAACTGATTAGTTCAAGGGGCAATTATGATTTCCCTTTAGGTACCATTAATAGAGAATACATAGAGTTTTTATAACGGATCACTAGTCATAACCATTATTCATTGATCTTTATATATTGATGACAAGTGATCAAAAACTCAAGGAGAACACCAATACTAAAAACTCTCTCTAGTGTGATCCATCAACACAAGGTACCATAACGAGAATCATGGATTCATCATTCTCATCTCAGATCTATGTTCCAACAAGTAAGTTTTACTGTTTTGTTATCTAATATCATATTCACGATCGAATAAACATGATTAGAGTTTTATGTTTTAGACCCATGTATAAGGATATAATCAACATGTGGTATCAGAGCAATATTGATTATATCAGGTTGATCATGTAAATCGATTTGTTGCCATGTTTTATATTTCGTGATCTTCTGACCTGCAAGTTCATTTAGAACTTAAACCATGTAAGTCAATTTGTTAATAATATCACGAGCTCTTTTGGACAATTCAAATAACGGGCAATCATGATGTAATGGCTTTCTTATGGAAGTAAAATATATTCATTTTCAAATGATTCATTCTGACACCCTTTATAACCGAAAACATATGGCATACAATCCAATTCAAAGAATTGTCACTTTAACTATATTTACATCATCTTGAATTGCAATTGATGGTGATTTTAATTAGTGACATATTTTTAATTTAGTTTTATCTATTGGGTTTCACAATACTCTATTGTAATTCTTTATTTAATGTGATTAATTAGTGACTTATACATTTTGGTGATGAATTAATGGTATATTAATTTTAATTTTACGTAAATTTCCATGCCAACAAGAATCCATCAATTGGATTATTTCTTTGATTGGATTTAGTTTTGCAAAAAGGATTTAATCAATTGAGATATTTTATTTTATAATCGATTTTTTTTTTGCACATCGTTTATATGCCAATCGGTTTTCATGAATCTGAAACATGCATAATTTGCAAATGACTAAATTAGCAGTATTTTTCATAAATCTAGTGATGATCGATTAAATCAATTTATTTTAAATGCTGGTGACTTATTTCAATCACACACCAACAAACCTATTAATGGTGATTTAATTTGGTATAGATGAAAAGTATTGAAATCGACTAATTAGTTAATTATTTTGGCAAAATTATCTTGCAAATTATGAAATCGTTTTGCAAAGATGTCAAAACCGGTTTGCAAGCCTTAGTTATTTATTTACTTATTTTTTCTCTCATATCGGACTAACTTGTGAATGGCCCAACTTAAGTATGCAAGTTAAATGGCGAACTTCAGTGATCAATGATTGAACCAACGGGATATCATTTGATTAAACATTGAAGCTTAAGTTATGCCATCTTATGTAATTATTTGTATTTGCCTAATTTACATAAATATTTCATTTCTGGCCCAAAGGTGTTATGTTATATTTATGTGCTTTACTTTATTATTTATGTGTGTTCATAATAAATGAATTTTGGTCAAAGCCAAAGCGAAGCCAGAGTTCATGTAGAACACTAAAGACGGTCTATTATTTATATTGTTCATAATACCTGAATTTTGGTCAAAGCCAAAGCGAAGCCAAAATTTAGGTAAAACATTAAGCC
Source organism: Helianthus tuberosus (assembly GCA_030545235.1). Lineage (NCBI taxonomy): Eukaryota > Viridiplantae > Streptophyta > Magnoliopsida > Asterales > Asteraceae > Helianthus > Helianthus tuberosus. The sequence goes on along the minus strand of JARYGA010004366.1, from coordinate 1,312 downwards.
GAGATTTATTTTTGTATATCGTTCATAATGCGTGAATTTTGGTCAAAGCCAAAGCCAAGCCAAAATTCAGGCAGAACATTAAGTTGGTTTTATTTACATATGTTCATAATACATGAATTTTGGTTAAAGCCAAAGCGAAGCCAAAGTTCATGTAGAACAATAAGTCAGTCTATTATGTATGTTCATAATGCATAAATTTTGGTTAAAGCTAAGGCGAAGCCAAATTTATATAGAACATCTACACAATCTGTTATTTATGTATGTTCATAATGTGTCTGAATTTTGGTCAAAGTCTAAGCGAACCCAAAATTCAAGTAGAACCTTAAGTTAGTCTGTTATTTTGTTGTTATAGTAGACTATATCTTCAATATAACAATTTGCGTATGCCTTACTTGATTATCCCATAATGTAAATCACTCCAAGCTTCTTCTTAGGTTTGTATCTCATCTATTTCATCCACTCTAATTTCAAAACCTAAAATGTTTTGCTTACTAAAGAGTTTCTACAAAATTTTCTCTTGTTGGATTGTTGATTATTTCTTAAGTTATGATAATCCTACTGCTCTTTTCTGATAAAAGAAAACTAGAGCATGACTAGTGGGATAAGTCAACCATTATATCTTTTATGATAATCAAGAACTAACTTAATTATTGCTATCATGTGAGCTATTCTAGATTCTAAATTTTCAAAGACTAATTTGTTTTCTTTGGAAGAATCAAAATAATTCCTAAGATGCATGCATTATGTCACGGCCCCTGACCCGATTTTACCCGGTCCAGAAGCCGCGGGACAGAAACCCGTGGTATTGGTGTTTAATTAGGCAGCGAAAATTTTAGCAGGATCGTTTAAACTGAAAACACCCATTTATTTTACTTAATTTTTCGGGACAAACCCCGTAATTTACAATAAAGGAATTTTACTGGGAAATCCCCTGATTACAAAACATGTTTATTTATTTACTGAGCCACTTCATTCAAGCTGGAGTGCTACGCCGCACTTTTCCTTGTTCACAGTAAATCACCTGAAACAGGTTTAAAAAGATTTTATCAGCGGGGAAATACTGGCGAGTCATTCAATTTGCACAAAACAACACATTGTTATAAATTACAGTATTAAAAGCGATTACAATGTTTATATCAACCAATTACCCAACGGTATTTGTCACTCGACCGTATCTGTGACTATGGTCATATCACCCATTGGCTAACCCATTGTCCAATGGTGACGGTTATCAAGTAATGTATACAAAACCCCACATACCGGCTGTAATTGAAGATTACAAAGACTTAATCCCTGTAATTATAACTTTGAA
>JARYGA010004365.1:0-48093 GCA_030545235.1 Helianthus tuberosus | reverse complement strand
CGGTGATAAAGAAAAGTCGACCGGAGCCGTTGAAGCCATGGATACAAACTCGCCTTACTACCTTCATCCCTCAGACTATCCTAAACAACTACAGGTCAATGAGAATCTGACCGATTCCAACTACAAAGATTGGATTCAAGAAATGACTAATTTCTTGTTTGCCAAGAACAAAATAGGGTTCGTTGTGTAACACCCTCAATCTATTTTAATCAATTATCTAATAATTTTCGATTATAATAGTGTATCAAGATTAAACATACACTTAAAAATGCGAGTTTGTTAAAACATTTTACTATATAAAACATTCCAACATTTTGTAATTTAATTCGCCGTTTAAAACGTGACGACGAAACTATTCGCGGAAGCTTTGATCTCGTGTGTTCGGTTCTTCGTTGAGCTCGAACATCATCCGACACTCTAAATAAACCTACATTTCATAAAACATGAAATGAGTTAGTCACACATAATTTAATAACGTTTAATCAAGTTCGAACACAAGCTTAAACAAGATAAACAATTTTATTTTGCTAGATAATAAGCCCCTCGCTGGGCGTAATAGACAACTTCTTTGTCTTTCATACTCGGCCACCATAAACATTAGTTATGATGGTTACCTGAATCATTTAAACAATTTTGCAACGTCAATTTATCAACCAAAACCACCCAATAGCAAAAATGGTGTATTAGGATTCTTAGAACTTAGGATAATCGAAAACTATGCTTTTAAACGAATCCGATTCACTAAAACATGCAAAACTTCAACAAAAATACTGGGCACTACCGTAGCTTACGGAGCCACCGTAAGCTACGGTAGCCACTGGGCATTCAGGGGCTGCCGTAAGGCAGTAAAATTCCAGCGTAACAACTTCAGCCTCTACCGTAAGTTACAGTAGCCAGCGTAACTTACGGTAGCTCACTGGGCAGAATGTTTTGCAGCTGATGCTGCATTCTCCCAGCTCCGATTCTTTTTACGAAAATGTGCATAACTTTCAATCTACACACCCGTTTTACGCGATTCTTTTTCCTACGCGTCCGTAATTTAATTCTCCATCTTATGGAGTTAAAATCCAACATCCGAATTAACAAAATTTCAGACTTTTAAGTCTTCGGCTTATTACCCTTTTTACCAAATTTTGACCCGTTTGTGATTTTATCAAACAAACATGTTTGTTTGATTCCTATTTTCAAGAAATTCATAATTTCCTTATTGACTATCATATTAGGTTCGAATCACAGGTTTCTTACGCATTCTTAACCTATTTTCGCTCATATGCTTATTTTGACCCGTTAAGGGTATTTAAGCCTATTTTAAGCATGACGCTTTCACTCACATCACGCATTATATTACCACATTTCCTATTACATAATCTTCCACCACAACTATATTTGTGGTGGATTTAATGTGATAGTCCAAATATTCTGAGTTTTACCCATCGGATCATTATTTTGCGACAAGGACTCATATCGAGTCATTTGATCAAAGATTCGCATCTTTCCCTTTTTTATATTTATCCTAAGTATTTACTTAGACATAAAACTTGTTTCCAAACAACCTCTAAGGGTCGTTTGCTCACTTTCACTTACGAGGGCATTTTGGTCATCCTTAACTCTTCATTTGCGATGAAGGGCTTTTGAAAGCATGTTTGACCATAAGTCCTCATTTTAGCTATGATTTGTTTTAAAAGGTCCTTATGTTTCCAAATCACGATGATCATCATTTGAATCATTTGGTTTACTCAAAGAAGTAACCCATTGTCTATCTAAAACTTCATTTAATACTTATTGAACCTTACGTTCTAAATGAGTAATTACTCTATTACACATACCTGGCTCGGGTCATTGTATTGACCTGTTTTAATGCCTTGTTATAAAAATCGCTAAGTAATAGCGATGCAACTATCATTTCGACATTTATTCCTGAAATCATATAACTCAACAAAAATCATTAGTCGATATTTTCAAAAGGTGGTATCTTCACCTTTTGACCCGTTTGGTCTAATGACCGATTATATTAGCGAGATGACATATATTTCCATCTCGACTATATGACTCGCTCCGGTTTACATCGTGCGGTCATTTTTTTTCTTATAACTCATTTCCTAACACTTTTTGGCCTATTATGGCTTACGTCATAAGTGTCTTTCAAAAACTAACGGTTATGGTCAACGCATGACTAAAATTACCATTTTACCCTTTATGTTTGTTTTGGTTTACCTTATAAGGTAACCATTAAAAGTTCTATGTTTATTAGTCATTGCATGACTAGGTATCCGTATTAACCATCTTGTTCCGTACGACTACACGTAGGAACATTATATCATGATTGTTCACTTGTCTTATTCGTAGTTAATACGATAAGAGAATATTCTATAATTTATGACCATTGTAAGATATACTTACCTTGCATCCAAATTATGCTTTTCCTTCATTCTTGATTCGTTTGACCCGCTTCCTTCCCCAAGCTTTCACCTAGCTTGCCAAGCGTCAAACTATCATTGTAATTGTAAGATGGTTAGGTTAGTCATAATCATTTACGACTATTCCATCCTACGCTTCTTATGTCGAATTTATCATTCGATTATATACTTGGTCGGTTTGACTTTTTAGAGTCAATCGACTTATCAACTTATTCAATGCACATTTGGTTTATTGAATTTCATTAGGCATTTCATCCGAACCCTTAACGAAATTAAATTTTACACACTAACTACTAGGTAACATGATTTCAAGCATTTATATCACGATTTTAACATCGATTCTTTTATATCATACAAAACCCATTTCGTGAGGAGTATGATCTTGTTCCCAAATTCATGGTTTAATCCAACACCTTCTATTCGTTATCATGCATGTTGATTTTAAGTATAGCTATATCATCAATTTCATCATAACATTAAAACCCACTTATCTAAGTGTGTTAATTCATCAAGTACTTCAATTCATAGTATGTTATGTATGATTTTCACTTAGGGTTTCGTTCCTAAGCAAGTATACATCACTAATTTAGCCATAGCTTCTCTAATCCATGCTTAATTCGTGATTAGGATGATTATCAAATCTTTACAACTTCACCAAACATCAAGATTTTACATACCTTATGATCCCCTAGCTTGGGTGATCATTAATCCATGTTCGATTGTGAATTTTTGCATCATTTGGACCTTCAATTTGATACATATGTGTGGATTAGGGTTTTGGCTCCTTGGGAGCCTCCTGAGCTCGATCCAGAACACACACTTCAAGTGTGTGTTTTGTTTTGATTTTCTTTTATTAAATAACTTTGTTAAGTTATCCCATTTTAACCCCTCGTGTTTGGTTCGTTATTAAGTAGGCCACAACCTACTCATTTCTAACAATATTCCCATTTATTAACTAGGTTAAACATTCCTAGTTAAATTAGTGGGTTCGGGGAATCTATAACTCAGTTTATTTTAAGTCCTGTTAACTCGGGCTTCTATAAACTTTATTTTCTCAAAGACTTTCTTTTCCCTTTTTATAAAATATTAGATTAAATTTTATAAATCCTAATATTTTCCGGGTTAATTTTACCACTAACGGTACTTTACCCGTCTTTTATTATTAGCGTGGTTTGATTACCAAACCCGTTTTCGGGGTGTTACAAGTCTACCCCCCTTAAAGAGGTTTCGTCCCCGAAACCTTTCTTGCGTAATTCATTGAGTTTAAACTCAATGCATTTGATCTCGTGAATCCTTTGAGCATTACTCATTTTCTTTCAACCATTTATTAGTATTACCAAAAAAAGTATGGTAGTATCCTCTTGGTTATTAAGTCGGTGTGTCTTTTATACAAAACAACGCAACTCAAAATAACGTAATTTCGTTATTTCAACCAGTTTGGTTAACTTAGCGAAACCCATCGCTTTTATACCTTCGAATTCTTCATGAATCCGTTATTTAATCCATTTGGATATTTTAGTGAAATCTTTCACTTTTGGACTAACAAATTATTTTGTTTTCGAATTTATTCCTTCGGTTCAGTTATACGAATCCACCGCGCACTAGCAAACCGAATTTCCTGAATTTCATCTTAATTAATTAAGATGGTTCGATAAAGGTTAATAACATAATTCTCATAAGCATACCCTCGCGTACCTTATAGCTTTATCTTATAATCGTGTTCTTGCTCGATTTGACTTGTTAATGTGAATTTCATCACTTATAAACAATAAACTTTATTCTTTATTCAACCCGATCAACATGGTTGAACATATTTATTCAAAATTTCTATTTACGAAATTTTTATAGTCATAACTCATAATCCAAATCTTTTGATTTTTCAACCCGCGTTCATGTCTCTTGGTTTACACATGTGTTTAACTCCTTACCCATCAACCGGGTGTTTTACCGAAGTCGTTATTATTGCAACCCTTCCGGTATGCATCAAGACTTCGTTTTACTTTTATATTTCGACTTTGTCCTCAAGTTTGGCGTTTTACAAAAACGGCCCGTTAAGCGTCATATTTGCATTCTCCGGGTTCGAGTGTAGTACACCCCTCCCAATGCATATCTTAATCGTTTTACATATTTGCATTTTCCGGGTTCGAGTGTAAGTACACCCCCTCCCAAATGCATATCTTAGCTATTTTATATGTTTGTATTCTCCGGGTTCGAGTGTAAGTACACTCCTCCCAATGCATATCTTAATCGTTTTACATTAATCTTTGTCCCTTCACTCGGGCTCATTATCCTGACGTAATACGCTTCCGTCACCCAGTTGTGCGTTTACATTTTTATCAAATATTTTACTCATTTGATTCATTTGGGTACTTTTAATTTGTCCCATTTACCCTGTCCTTACTACATCGGATGTAAATGTGTCCGCTATAAGAAGTTCATGGTATCATATGCCACTACTTACTTGGCCAGAGTAAGCGATTAACACATGACACACATGACCTTTTTATAGTTTTCACATCACGCCCTATGTACCTAACGCCTCTATTTAGTTTTCTTGGAAATAATATCCTGGATAGGTATTCTATTAAGGTTTTCCAAGTTTCTAATTTACATATGCAACAATCATTCTCTACATGTTTGTTGCATATTGCTATTTGTGCGATTATATTTAAAAGCGTGCACCTGGTAATGCTTGCCCCGACGAGCGTTCCTTGCCATTAACCTTGTTCGCGGTCGTTACGCGATTTAGTCCTTGGTGAGCATGCTCCTCTTGTCATACTTCGGATCGTTCCTCTATCATATCCGTAATTTGTTCAACCCTTGTCATCTTTAAATGCAAGTGTCCTTCAATTTAGACATTCACAAAAGTTAGTAATGTCAACTTTACTAAACGCCCGTATCATAATACAAGGCTTTTCTACTATATGTGTCAACGCACGTAATTTTGTTAGCTATATCTATCATTTAATTAAGGTAACGTATATTACACGATAACTCTATGTGTTGTTCACAACACTATAATCATGCTTAACCATTAATATACACGTACTTATCGGATTTGCGATCAAGCCTCGAACCGAACACCAATCTTCATCAAGAGCATAAGGTTTAAGTCTAAGCATAGTTTTCCCCACCATAGTTGAATCTCTTAAACCAAGGCTCTGATACCAACTTGTAACACCCTCAATCTATTTTAATCAATTATCTAATAATTTTCGATTATAATAGTGTATCAAGATTAAACATACACTTAAAAATGCGAGTTTGTTAAAACATTTTACTATATAAAACATTCCAACATTTTGTAATTTAATTCGCCATTTAAAACGTGACGACGAAACTATTCGCGGAAGCTTTGATCTCGTGTGTTCGGTTCTTCGTTAAGCTCGATCATCATCCGACACACTAAATAAACCTACATTTCATAAAACATGAAATGAGTTAGTCACACATAATTTAATAACGTTTAATCAAGTTCGAACACAAGCTTAAACAAGATAAACAGATTTATTTTGCCAGATAATAAGCCCCTCACTGGGCGTAATAGACATCTTCTTTGTCTTTCATACTCGGCCACCATAAACATTAGTTATGATGGTTACCTGAATCATTTAAACAATTTTGCAACGTCAATTTATCAACCAAAACCACCCAATAGCAAAAAGGGTGTATTAGGATTCTTAGAACTTAGCATAATCGAAAACTATGCTTTTAAACGAATCCGATTCACTAAAACATGCAAAACTTCAACAAAAATACTGGGCACTACCGTAGCTTACGGAGCCACCGTAAGCTACGGTAGCCACTGGGCATTCAGGGGCTGCCGTAAGGCAGTAAAATTCCAGCGTAACAACTTCAGCCTCTACCGTAAGTTACAGTAGCCACCGTAACTTACGGTAGCTCACTGGGCAGAATGTTTTGCAGCTGATGCTGCATTTTCCTAGCTCCGATTCTTTTTACGAAAATGTGCATAACTTTCAATCTACACACCCGTTTTACGCGATTCTTTTTCCTACGCGTCCGTAATTTAATTCTCCATCTTATGGAGTTAAAATCCAACATCCGAATTAAAAAATTTCAGACTTTTAAGTCTTCGGCTTATTACCCTTTTTACCAAATTTTGACCCGTTTGTGATTTTATCAAACAAACATGTTTGTTTGATTCCTATTTTCATGAAATTCATAATTTCCTTATTGACTATCATATTAGGTTCGAATCACGGGTTTCTTACGCATTCTTTGTAACAACCCTCGGTAAAATAAACACTTTCATAATATTTCCGACACCCTATTTATTTTAGAATACCCTTATACGTATTTAAATAAACCCCGTATGTGAAAACCGAGCCCGAAATATGTTATAGTTTATAAAATAAAGTAACAACAAGAAAATAGTAGTTGAGGCGGGCCGCGTAGACCCACCCCAACCACTTACGCGGGCGGTATCAAGGCTGGAACCAGACTCCGCTGATTTCTTTAGTTCAAACGGGCCGCATAAGCTTAAGCTTACATTGACGCGGGCCGCTAGAGATCATTAAACGCGGAGACATCCTGAGCCGACACGTGTCGACATCGTGGCGGGTCTACTTGGTGACCGGGACAAGCTACCCTGTTGACCAGGGTTGACGCGGGCCGCGTAGACTTCTGTCTACCCTTACGCGGGCCGCCTGGAGACCAGATATCAGCAATTATAAATAGAACGCATCAGTCTTCGTTTTCCGTCGCTCATTCTCAATTCTCAAATCACAATTTCTGTAGAAGAGGCATTATAGTCGGGTATTATACCCCTAATTAGCGAGGTTCTGCTCCGTTGTAAGTATTATAACCCCAGTTTCGTAATAGTTACGCTGCCCGATTGATTTAGGGTCCGTAACAAGTGTCGTGGTTCTGCCCGACATAGTTGTTGGAATGCCGTCTCGGGGAGGGTATCATTAATATTTTCAAAGGGTTATGATACTAACCAATGTACATTTGTATAAATTATAGATTATATCCAGGAAACCCTTACGCAAAGTCTAAGATAGCAATGTGAGTAATCCTTCTTTTTGTGTAAACCTTTTTGTGAGTTTATCCTCTTTTTGTTAATATTTTTGGTAATGTTTTACCAAACCTTAAATGTTTTACAATAAAATTTAGCAGTGATTGAGTCTTTGTAGTTCTTCAATTACTGCCGGTATGTTGGGGTTTTGTATACAAAATTTACTACACTGTGAGTAGTAAGTCGGGATGACAATACGTTACCATTGGACAATGAGTTAGCCAATGGGTAATATGACCCACAAGTCAGGATTGACAGTACTAATAGAGTAATTGTGTAGACATAAACAATGTGATCGCTCTCAATACTGTTCACTGTGACTTTTTATTTAAACTTGATTAAACTGGGATTCACTCACCAGTATTTCCGACTGACAAATATTTTTAAAACACGTTTCAGGTAACCCAATGCGACAGCCAATTAGTAAAAAGCCAGCTGGAGAGCACTGAAGGCTTGGGAAATTGTGGCTATAAAAGTTACCAAATAAACGATGTTTTAAAATTCAATAAAATAGGGTTTATCCCTATAAATGTATTGTAATAAGAAACTTGGGTTTTACCCATGTGATTATTAATATTAAAGAAGGTGGTTTTACTCTGATAAACATTTCCTAACTACGGTCCTGATGTAAATTCCGCTGCAAGATTAAATAACTGATACCACCGAAACTCTGAGATCGCGTCCGCCCGTTCCCGGGAATCAGGGATCGGGGGTTGCGACAGAAGGTGGTATCAGAGCCTAGCCACTGGTCTGAGCCAAAGAAGTGTTCTGCTGACACTTAAAATTCTAAAATTTGTGTTAGGAAATAAATTACGGAAATATGTGCATAACTGTAATTATTTGTTATGTGTTATTTGACTATTTGTTAGTTTACAGTATGAGTGATCAAAGACCATCAGACGTGAATCGTCAGTTGTCTGAATCACCTAGGAGTGAAGGTACATCATCACAGCCTGCCCTTTATGGGTATTCTGCTGATCAGGAAGAAGGAATATTTGCCTTTAGAGCTCAGTCGGAGGAGCCATTCCCTAATAAGAAACGAGGATGGTTCAGTAAAGAAGCTTTTGCTCGTAGGAAGAGAATGCGAAAATTGCAACAGCAAAGAGCCTTAGCAGCTATTAAGCGAGAGACAGATGCTCATACGCAAGATATGCTTAATAGAAGCCTAGCCAATTTCCATATCCTAGCTACAACTGCTGCTGACCCAAGTCTGGAACAACTAGTAGCCCCACAACCACAAAACCCAGAACAACCCATGGAGATAGAAAATCCTGACAACCAAGTGGAAATGCACGACTTTAATCCAGAAGAAATCCCTAGGGTACCTGCACCGAACCCCCTAGACCCAAATTACGACCCCTGGTGGGACGACAATAGGGATTTTGTGCAACGTTACCCTATCCAGGAATATCCACCCATACAAAACATAGAAGCCTACCCAGGTATGGACCCTTTAGATCCCTATTACCATGATAACTACATTAGGGAGATCTTAGAGGATCCTTACCAATTTCATGAACTTTCACCCCCATATCAGGAACCCGCACCCCAGATTCCAAACCCAGTCCGAGAACCTGCACCCCCAATGAGTGCAGAAAACCTCCAAGAACTTAGGACTTTTGGGGAGGAAATTTTAGAAAGCAGTGAGAGAATGCGTCAGGTAGGAGAGCGTCTCGTATGGAAATATGATGAGCGCAATATGGATTTTTGGATAAATCCATATCCGTGAAAGTGTGAATGGAGGAAATGGTAGTAATAATAATAATAAAATAAAATAAAAAAATAAAATATGTGTGTACGGAGGCATATTACTATTAGTGTGATTCTATTTCTGTTGGTATTGTAATTTTTATTTCAGTACTAGTGTGTAATAGATGCATAATAGTATATGAATAGAGTAAAAGTAGCAATGATCTACGTTTTTGGCTAGATTGCGTGTCATGGGAATTATGATATTACTTATTATCTTGTGATATTAATATGGGGCAAATGTTTAAAATTCAGATGGCCAACGAAGAAAATCAAGGAAATCTGAATAATGATAACCAGAGTAACATTAACGTGGTTAATGAGAATCCAAGCATCAATAACAATGGAAATCAAGTGGATAATAGTGCTATCCAACATATAGTGGCACAAGGAATTATAGATGCAATGCCATTTATTCTTCAAACGGTTCAAGAAGCGAATAATAAAAGTAAACATAGCAGTAAGCGACCAATTGAACCAGAAAACAGCGTGAACAATGGACCAGTACTTCAAATGCCTATTCCCAAAAGAAGAAGAACCATGACTTATGGTTGTTCTTATAAAGAATTCTGGTCTTGTAAACCAATGGAATTCTCGGGCAACGAAGGGGCCATTGCAACTCTACGCTGGATAGAGAAGACTGAGGAAGTCTTAAGAATAAGCAAGTGTGCTGAAGAAGATAAAATATTGTTTGCTTCTAATCTGTTTAAGAATGCAGCACTAGAATGGTGGAACACTATCCTCCAATCAAGAGGAAGTGATAGAACCTACAATATGACCGGGACAAGCTACCCTGTTGACCAGGGTTGACGCGGGCCGCGTAGACTTCTGTCTACCCTTACGCGGGCCGCCTGGAGACCAGATATCAGCAATTATAAATAGAACGCATCAGTCTTCGTTTTCCGTCGCTCATTCTCAATTCTCAAATCACAATTTCTGTAGAAGAGGCATTATAGTCGGGTATTATACCCCTAATTAGCGAGGTTCTGCTCCGTTGTAAGTATTATAACCCCAGTTTCGTAATAGTTACGCTGCCCGATTGATTTAGGGTTCCGTAACAAGTGTCGTGGTTCTGCCCGACATAGTTGTTGGAATGCCGTCTCGGGGAGGGTATCATTAATATTTTCAAAGGGTTATGATACTAACCAATGTACATTTGTATAAATTATAGATTATATCCAGGAAACCCTTACGCAAAGTCTAAGATAGCAATGTGAGTAATCCTTCTTTTTGTGTAAACCTTTTTGTGAGTTTATCCTCTTTTTGTTAATATTTTTGGTAATGTTTTACCAAACCTTAAATGTTTTACAATAAAATTTAGCAGTGATTGAGTCTTTGTAGTTCTTCAATTACTGCCGGTATGTTGGGGTTTTGTATACAAAATTTACTACACTGTGAGTAGTAAGTCGGGATGACAATACGTTACCATTGGACAATGAGTTAGCCAATGGGTAATATGACCCACAAGTCAGGATTGACAGTACTAATAGAGTAATTGTGTAGACATAAACAATGTGATCGCTCTCAATACTGTTCACTGTGACTTTTTATTTAAACTTGATTAAACTGGGATTCACTCACCAGTATTTCCGACTGACAAATATTTTTAAAACACGTTTCAGGTAACCCAATGCGACAGCCAATTAGTAAAAAGCCAGCTGGAGAGCACTGAAGGCTTGGGAAATTGTGGCTATAAAAGTTACCAAATAAACGATGTTTTAAAATTCAATAAAATAGGGTTTATCCCTATAAATGTATTGTAATAAGAAACTTGGGTTTTACCCATGTGATTATTAATATTAAAGAAGGTGGTTTTACTCTGATAAACATTTCCTAACTACGGTCCTGATGTAAATTCCGCTGCAAGATTAAATAACTGATACCACCGAAACTCTGAGATCGCGTCCGCCCGTTCCCGGGAATCAGGGATCGGGGGTTGCGACAGAAGGTGGTATCAGAGCCTAGCCACTGGTCTGAGCCAAAGAAGTGTTCTGCTGACACTTAAAATTCTAAAATTTGTGTTAGGAAATAAATTACGGAAATATGTGCATAACTGTAATTATTTGTTATGTGTTATTTGACTATTTGTTAGTTTACAGTATGAGTGATCAAAGACCATCAGACGTGAATCGTCAGTTGTCTGAATCACCTAGGAGTGAAGGTACATCATCACAGCCTGCCCTTTATGGGTATTCTGCTGATCAGGAAGAAGGAATATTTGCCTTTAGAGCTCAGTCGGAGGAGCCATTCCCTAATAAGAAACGAGGATGGTTCAGTAAAGAAGCTTTTGCTCGTAGGAAGAGAATGCGAAAATTGCAACAGCAAAGAGCCTTAGCAGCTATTAAGCGAGAGACAGATGCTCATACGCAAGATATGCTTAATAGAAGCCTAGCCAATTTCCATATCCTAGCTACAACTGCTGCTGACCCAAGTCTGGAACAACTAGTAGCCCCACAACCACAAAACCCAGAACAACCCATGGAGATAGAAAATCCTGACAACCAAGTGGAAATGCACGACTTTAATCCAGAAGAAATCCCTAGGGTACCTGCACCGAACCCCCTAGACCCAAATTACGACCCCTGGTGGGACGACAATAGGGATTTTGTGCAACGTTACCCTATCCAGGAATATCCACCCATACAAAACATAGAAGCCTACCCAGGTATGGACCCTTTAGATCCCTATTACCATGATAACTACATTAGGGAGATCTTAGAGGATCCTTACCAATTTCATGAACTTTCACCCCCATATCAGGAACCCGCACCCCAGATTCCAAACCCAGTCCGAGAACCTGCACCCCCAATGAGTGCAGAAAACCTCCAAGAACTTAGGACTTTTGGGGAGGAAATTTTAGAAAGCAGTGAGAGAATGCGTCAGGTAGGAGAGCGTCTCGTATGGAAATATGATGAGCGCAATATGGATTTTTGGATAAATCCATATCCGTGAAAGTGTGAATGGAGGAAATGGTAGTAATAATAATAATAAAATAAAATAAAAAAATAAAATATGTGTGTACGGAGGCATATTACTATTAGTGTGATTCTATTTCTGTTGGTATTGTAATTTTTATTTCAGTACTAGTGTGTAATAGATGCATAATAGTATATGAATAGAGTAAAAGTAGCAATGATCTACGTTTTTGGCTAGATTGCGTGTCATGGGAATTATGATATTACTTATTATCTTGTGATATTAATATGGGGCAAATGTTTAAAATTCAGATGGCCAACGAAGAAAATCAAGGAAATCTGAATAATGATAACCAGAGTAACATTAACGTGGTTAATGAGAATCCAAGCATCAATAACAATGGAAATCAAGTGGATAATAGTGCTATCCAACATATAGTGGCACAAGGAATTATAGATGCAATGCCATTTATTCTTCAAACGGTTCAAGAAGCGAATAATAAAAGTAAACATAGCAGTAAGCGACCAATTGAACCAGAAAACAGCGTGAACAATGGACCAGTACTTCAAATGCCTATTCCCAAAAGAAGAAGAACCATGACTTATGGTTGTTCTTATAAAGAATTCTGGTCTTGTAAACCAATGGAATTCTCGGGCAACGAAGGGGCCATTGCAACTCTACGCTGGATAGAGAAGACTGAGGAAGTCTTAAGAATAAGCAAGTGTGCTGAAGAAGATAAAATATTGTTTGCTTCTAATCTGTTTAAGAATGCAGCACTAGAATGGTGGAACACTATCCTCCAATCAAGAGGAAGTGATAGAACCTACAATATGACCGGGACAAGCTACCCTGTTGACCAGGGTTGACGCGGGCCGCGTAGACTTCTGTCTACCCTTACGCGGGCCGCCTGGAGACCAGATATCAGCAATTATAAATAGAACGCATCAGTCTTCGTTTTCCGTCGCTCATTCTCAATTCTCAAATCACAATTTCTGTAGAAGAGGCATTATAGTCGGGTATTATACCCCTAATTAGCGAGGTTCTGCTCCGTTGTAAGTATTATAACCCCAGTTTCGTAATAGTTACGCTGCCCGATTGATTTAGGGTTCCGTAACAAGTGTCGTGGTTCTGCCCGACATAGTTGTTGGAATGCCGTCTCGGGGAGGGTATCATTAATATTTTCAAAGGGTTATGATACTAACCAATGTACATTTGTATAAATTATAGATTATATCCAGGAAACCCTTACGCAAAGTCTAAGATAGCAATGTGAGTAATCCTTCTTTTTGTGTAAACCTTTTTGTGAGTTTATCCTCTTTTTGTTAATATTTTTGGTAATGTTTTACCAAACCTTAAATGTTTTACAATAAAATTTAGCAGTGATTGAGTCTTTGTAGTTCTTCAATTACTGCCGGTATGTTGGGGTTTTGTATACAAAATTTACTACACTGTGAGTAGTAAGTCGGGATGACAATACGTTACCATTGGACAATGAGTTAGCCAATGGGTAATATGACCCACAAGTCAGGATTGACAGTACTAATAGAGTAATTGTGTAGACATAAACAATGTGATCGCTCTCAATACTGTTCACTGTGACTTTTTATTTAAACTTGATTAAACTGGGATTCACTCACCAGTATTTCCGACTGACAAATATTTTTAAAACACGTTTCAGGTAACCCAATGCGACAGCCAATTAGTAAAAAGCCAGCTGGAGAGCACTGAAGGCTTGGGAAATTGTGGCTATAAAAGTTACCAAATAAACGATGTTTTAAAATTCAATAAAATAGGGTTTATCCCTATAAATGTATTGTAATAAGAAACTTGGGTTTTACCCATGTGATTATTAATATTAAAGAAGGTGGTTTTACTCTGATAAACATTTCCTAACTACGGTCCTGATGTAAATTCCGCTGCAAGATTAAATAACTGATACCACCGAAACTCTGAGATCGCGTCCGCCCGTTCCCGGGAATCAGGGATCGGGGGTTGCGACAGAAGGTGGTATCAGAGCCTAGCCACTGGTCTGAGCCAAAGAAGTGTTCTGCTGACACTTAAAATTCTAAAATTTGTGTTAGGAAATAAATTACGGAAATATGTGCATAACTGTAATTATTTGTTATGTGTTATTTGACTATTTGTTAGTTTACAGTATGAGTGATCAAAGACCATCAGACGTGAATCGTCAGTTGTCTGAATCACCTAGGAGTGAAGGTACATCATCACAGCCTGCCCTTTATGGGTATTCTGCTGATCAGGAAGAAGGAATATTTGCCTTTAGAGCTCAGTCGGAGGAGCCATTCCCTAATAAGAAACGAGGATGGTTCAGTAAAGAAGCTTTTGCTCGTAGGAAGAGAATGCGAAAATTGCAACAGCAAAGAGCCTTAGCAGCTATTAAGCGAGAGACAGATGCTCATACGCAAGATATGCTTAATAGAAGCCTAGCCAATTTCCATATCCTAGCTACAACTGCTGCTGACCCAAGTCTGGAACAACTAGTAGCCCCACAACCACAAAACCCAGAACAACCCATGGAGATAGAAAATCCTGACAACCAAGTGGAAATGCACGACTTTAATCCAGAAGAAATCCCTAGGGTACCTGCACCGAACCCCCTAGACCCAAATTACGACCCCTGGTGGGACGACAATAGGGATTTTGTGCAACGTTACCCTATCCAGGAATATCCACCCATACAAAACATAGAAGCCTACCCAGGTATGGACCCTTTAGATCCCTATTACCATGATAACTACATTAGGGAGATCTTAGAGGATCCTTACCAATTTCATGAACTTTCACCCCCATATCAGGAACCCGCACCCCAGATTCCAAACCCAGTCCGAGAACCTGCACCCCCAATGAGTGCAGAAAACCTCCAAGAACTTAGGACTTTTGGGGAGGAAATTTTAGAAAGCAGTGAGAGAATGCGTCAGGTAGGAGAGCGTCTCGTATGGAAATATGATGAGCGCAATATGGATTTTTGGATAAATCCATATCCGTGAAAGTGTGAATGGAGGAAATGGTAGTAATAATAATAATAAAATAAAATAAAAAAATAAAATATGTGTGTACGGAGGCATATTACTATTAGTGTGATTCTATTTCTGTTGGTATTGTAATTTTTATTTCAGTACTAGTGTGTAATAGATGCATAATAGTATATGAATAGAGTAAAAGTAGCAATGATCTACGTTTTTGGCTAGATTGCGTGTCATGGGAATTATGATATTACTTATTATCTTGTGATATTAATATGGGGCAAATGTTTAAAATTCAGATGGCCAACGAAGAAAATCAAGGAAATCTGAATAATGATAACCAGAGTAACATTAACGTGGTTAATGAGAATCCAAGCATCAATAACAATGGAAATCAAGTGGATAATAGTGCTATCCAACATATAGTGGCACAAGGAATTATAGATGCAATGCCATTTATTCTTCAAACGGTTCAAGAAGCGAATAATAAAAGTAAACATAGCAGTAAGCGACCAATTGAACCAGAAAACAGCGTGAACAATGGACCAGTACTTCAAATGCCTATTCCCAAAAGAAGAAGAACCATGACTTATGGTTGTTCTTATAAAGAATTCTGGTCTTGTAAACCAATGGAATTCTCGGGCAACGAAGGGGCCATTGCAACTCTACGCTGGATAGAGAAGACTGAGGAAGTCTTAAGAATAAGCAAGTGTGCTGAAGAAGATAAAATATTGTTTGCTTCTAATCTGTTTAAGAATGCAGCACTAGAATGGTGGAACACTATCCTCCAATCAAGAGGAAGTGATAGAACCTACAATATGACCGGGACAAGCTACCCTGTTGACCAGGGTTGACGCGGGCCGCGTAGACTTCTGTCTACCCTTACGCGGGCCGCCTGGAGACCAGATATCAGCAATTATAAATAGAACGCATCAGTCTTCGTTTTCCGTCGCTCATTCTCAATTCTCAAATCACAATTTCTGTAGAAGAGGCATTATAGTCGGGTATTATACCCCTAATTAGCGAGGTTCTGCTCCGTTGTAAGTATTATAACCCCAGTTTCGTAATAGTTACGCTGCCCGATTGATTTAGGGTTCCGTAACAAGTGTCGTGGTTCTGCCCGACATAGTTGTTGGAATGCCGTCTCGGGGAGGGTATCATTAATATTTTCAAAGGGTTATGATACTAACCAATGTACATTTGTATAAATTATAGATTATATCCAGGAAACCCTTACGCAAAGTCTAAGATAGCAATGTGAGTAATCCTTCTTTTTGTGTAAACCTTTTTGTGAGTTTATCCTCTTTTTGTTAATATTTTTGGTAATGTTTTACCAAACCTTAAATGTTTTACAATAAAATTTAGCAGTGATTGAGTCTTTGTAGTTCTTCAATTACTGCCGGTATGTTGGGGTTTTGTATACAAAATTTACTACACTGTGAGTAGTAAGTCGGGATGACAATACGTTACCATTGGACAATGAGTTAGCCAATGGGTAATATGACCCACAAGTCAGGATTGACAGTACTAATAGAGTAATTGTGTAGACATAAACAATGTGATCGCTCTCAATACTGTTCACTGTGACTTTTTATTTAAACTTGATTAAACTGGGATTCACTCACCAGTATTTCCGACTGACAAATATTTTTAAAACACGTTTCAGGTAACCCAATGCGACAGCCAATTAGTAAAAAGCCAGCTGGAGAGCACTGAAGGCTTGGGAAATTGTGGCTATAAAAGTTACCAAATAAACGATGTTTTAAAATTCAATAAAATAGGGTTTATCCCTATAAATGTATTGTAATAAGAAACTTGGGTTTTACCCATGTGATTATTAATATTAAAGAAGGTGGTTTTACTCTGATAAACATTTCCTAACTACGGTCCTGATGTAAATTCCGCTGCAAGATTAAATAACTGATACCACCGAAACTCTGAGATCGCGTCCGCCCGTTCCCGGGAATCAGGGATCGGGGGTTGCGACAGAAGGTGGTATCAGAGCCTAGCCACTGGTCTGAGCCAAAGAAGTGTTCTGCTGACACTTAAAATTCTAAAATTTGTGTTAGGAAATAAATTACGGAAATATGTGCATAACTGTAATTATTTGTTATGTGTTATTTGACTATTTGTTAGTTTACAGTATGAGTGATCAAAGACCATCAGACGTGAATCGTCAGTTGTCTGAATCACCTAGGAGTGAAGGTACATCATCACAGCCTGCCCTTTATGGGTATTCTGCTGATCAGGAAGAAGGAATATTTGCCTTTAGAGCTCAGTCGGAGGAGCCATTCCCTAATAAGAAACGAGGATGGTTCAGTAAAGAAGCTTTTGCTCGTAGGAAGAGAATGCGAAAATTGCAACAGCAAAGAGCCTTAGCAGCTATTAAGCGAGAGACAGATGCTCATACGCAAGATATGCTTAATAGAAGCCTAGCCAATTTCCATATCCTAGCTACAACTGCTGCTGACCCAAGTCTGGAACAACTAGTAGCCCCACAACCACAAAACCCAGAACAACCCATGGAGATAGAAAATCCTGACAACCAAGTGGAAATGCACGACTTTAATCCAGAAGAAATCCCTAGGGTACCTGCACCGAACCCCCTAGACCCAAATTACGACCCCTGGTGGGACGACAATAGGGATTTTGTGCAACGTTACCCTATCCAGGAATATCCACCCATACAAAACATAGAAGCCTACCCAGGTATGGACCCTTTAGATCCCTATTACCATGATAACTACATTAGGGAGATCTTAGAGGATCCTTACCAATTTCATGAACTTTCACCCCCATATCAGGAACCCGCACCCCAGATTCCAAACCCAGTCCGAGAACCTGCACCCCCAATGAGTGCAGAAAACCTCCAAGAACTTAGGACTTTTGGGGAGGAAATTTTAGAAAGCAGTGAGAGAATGCGTCAGGTAGGAGAGCGTCTCGTATGGAAATATGATGAGCGCAATATGGATTTTTGGATAAATCCATATCCGTGAAAGTGTGAATGGAGGAAATGGTAGTAATAATAATAATAAAATAAAATAAAAAAATAAAATATGTGTGTACGGAGGCATATTACTATTAGTGTGATTCTATTTCTGTTGGTATTGTAATTTTTATTTCAGTACTAGTGTGTAATAGATGCATAATAGTATATGAATAGAGTAAAAGTAGCAATGATCTACGTTTTTGGCTAGATTGCGTGTCATGGGAATTATGATATTACTTATTATCTTGTGATATTAATATGGGGCAAATGTTTAAAATTCAGATGGCCAACGAAGAAAATCAAGGAAATCTGAATAATGATAACCAGAGTAACATTAACGTGGTTAATGAGAATCCAAGCATCAATAACAATGGAAATCAAGTGGATAATAGTGCTATCCAACATATAGTGGCACAAGGAATTATAGATGCAATGCCATTTATTCTTCAAACGGTTCAAGAAGCGAATAATAAAAGTAAACATAGCAGTAAGCGACCAATTGAACCAGAAAACAGCGTGAACAATGGACCAGTACTTCAAATGCCTATTCCCAAAAGAAGAAGAACCATGACTTATGGTTGTTCTTATAAAGAATTCTGGTCTTGTAAACCAATGGAATTCTCGGGCAACGAAGGGGCCATTGCAACTCGACGCTGGATAGAGAAGACCGAGGAAGTCTTAAGAATAAGCAAGTGTGCTGAAGAAGATAAAATATTGTTTGCTTCTAATCTGTTTAAGAATGCAGCACTAGAATGGTGGAACACTATCCTCCAATCAAGAGGAAGTGATAGAACCTACAATATGGAATGGGAAGAATTTAAGAACCAAGTAGAAAGGAAATTCTGCCCACCTAATGAAAAAGAACAGATAGCAAACAAATTTCTAAACCTTAGGATGACTGGTGTGGATAGTAAGGGATACACTAAAATATTCTTTGAATATGCTAGAATAGTGCCAACTCTTGCTTCACCAGAACCAGTGTTAATCTCCCGTTATATTTGGGGATTAATTGGGGAGATTAGACATGTAGTTAAGGCAGCTAGACCTCAAACTATAGAAGAAACTGTAGAACTAGCCAATACCTTGACTGATGAGTTAGTTCGTACCCGAGAAGAGGATCAAAGGAGGAACCTAACCCAGAAGTTGACTCAAGAATTTCGTTCTGGAAATTTCAACCGTAGGAACATAGGTTCTACCTCTGCACCATACTGTAAGGTCTGCAAGAAAAAAACATTCGGGAAAATGCTCCACTCTCTGTAATTATTGCAAGATGCCAGGACACAAGGAAGAAAATTGCAGGAAGAAATCCAGCAATGGATTGTGCTACAACTGTGGAGAAAAAGGTCATATCAGGCCAAACTGTCCAAAATTGACCCCAGCTGCAAACAACAAGAATACTAAAAATGTTAGAGCATTTGTTATGGCTGCAGAAGAAGCTAAGATGATCCCAGACGTTATAGCTGGTACGTTTTTAGTTAATGATATCTTTGCTAAAGTATTATTTGACTCTGGTGCGAACCAAAGTTTTATTAATACATCATTTTGCAAAATTCTAAATCAGTCATTAACTAAACTACCACAAGAATGTCTAGTAGAAACAGCTAACGGAGAAACTATTAGGATTTCTGAAATCTTGCAGGGAGAAAGAATAGAAATTTTTAACCAAATGTTTATAGCAAACCTATATCCCATGGATCTGGCAGTATTCGATGTTGTTTTAGGAATGGATTGGTTAATAGCCAATAAAGCCAATATTTTATGTGATCAAAAGTCAATTCAAGTAAATTCACCAAAAGGTAAAACAATCACAATTAAAGGAGATAAGCCCTCTAGATCCACAAAATTCATATCTGTGATGAAAACTGCAAGTTATATAAGAAAAGGTTCTATAGTGTATTTGATTTCTATAATCACTAACACTAAAGGAAAGGATTTAAAAGATATTCCAGTAGTATCTCAGTTTTCAGATGTCTTTCCAGAAAAATTACCAGGACTACCACCAGACAGAGAAGTTGAATTCAGAATTCACCTGCTACCAGGAACATCACCGATTGCCAAAGCACCCGACCGTTTGGCACCTGCAGAAATGCAAGAATTGAAGAAACAATTAGACGAATTGTTAGAAAAAGGATTTATACAGCCAAGTTCGTTGCCATGGGGAGCACCAATATTGTTCGTTAAAAAGAAAGACGGATCAATGCGTATGTGCATTGACTACCGTGAATTAAACAAGGTTACGATTAAGAATCGGTACCCATTACCGAGAATCGATGATCTGTTTGATCAACTGCAAGGAGCTCTATTTTTCTCTAAAATCGATTTAAGGTCAGGATATTATCAATTAAAGGTACAGGAAGAGGACATTCCTAAAACCGCTTTTAGAACAAGGTATGGACATTATGAATTTACTGTCATGCCATTTGGTTTAACCAATGCCCCAGCTGCATTTATGGACATGATGAACCGAATATGTAAACCGTATTTGGATAAATTCATAATTGTTTTTATAGATGATATTCTAATTTACTCTAAGAGTAAAGAGGATCATGCAAATCATTTGCACGCACTATTAAGTTTATTAAGAAAGGAAAAGCTTTATGCTAAATTCTCTAAGTGTGAATTTTGGTTAGAACAGGTACAATTTCTTGGACATCTAGTCAATCATGAAGGAATTCATGTAGATCCAACCAAGATCGAGGTAATTACTAAATGGAAAACCCCTGAGTCACCAACCGAGGTTAGAAGTTTCTTAGGATTGGCCGGTTATTATAGAAGATTTATTCAAGATTTTTCTAGAATAGCCATTCCTTTAACTAAGCTAACCTGTAAATCTGTTAAGTTTGAATGGGGAGTAAAACAAGAAGAAGCTTTTAGAATTCTTAAGCATAGATTAACCCATACACCCATATTAGCGTTACCAGAAGGAACTGAAGACTTTGTAGTCTATTGTGACGCTTCTAAATTAGGTTATGGATGTGTATTGATGCAACGACAAAAGGTTATAGCTTACGCATCTAGACAACTTAAGAATCATGAAGAGAATTATTCAACTCATAATTTAGAATTAGGAGCTATAATTTTTGCTCTTAAAATTTGGAGACATTACCTTTATGGTAGTAAATTTACCATATTCACTGATCATAAAAGTTTAAGGTATGTTTTTGGGCAAAAGGAATTGAATATGAGACAAAGACGTTGGATGGAATTTCTTAGTGATTATGATTGTGATATCCAGTATCATGAAGGAAAAGCAAATGTAGTGGCAGATGCTTTAAGCCGAAAATATCATGAAAAGCCAAAAAGGGTACGTTCTCTTAAATTAAATTTGCAAGTAGATTTAAATAATCAAATAAGAGAAACACAAGAATTAGTAATCAAGGATGATTCTGAAAAATTAAAAGGTATGCTGAAAGAATTAAAACAAGGAACAGATGGAATTTGGAGATTCCATGAAAAGAGAATGTGGATACCTAAATTAGGAAACCTACGTCATCGCATATTAGAAGAAGCCCATAAATCTAAGTATACGATGCACCCATGAAGTGATAAAATGTACCTGGATTTAAGGAAAAATTTCTGGTGGATAGGAATGAAGAAGGACATAGCAGCCTATATTTCTAAATGTTTAACTTGTTCACAAGTTAAGGCTGAACACCAGAAGCCCTCAGGTTTGTTACAGCAATTAGAAATGCCAGTTTGGAAATGGGAATTGATAACAATGGATTTTGTTACTAAATTACCCAAAACCAAGAAAGGAAATGATACAATCTGGGTAATTGTAGATAGGCTAACCAAGTCAGCTCATTTCCTACCCATGAAAGAAACTTTTAGTATGGAACAATTAGCCAAATTATATGTAAATGAAATTGTTTCTTTACATGGCATTCCTTTATCAATTGTTTCTGATAGGGATAGTCGATTTACCTCTCAT
Source organism: Helianthus tuberosus (assembly GCA_030545235.1). Taxonomy (NCBI): domain Eukaryota; kingdom Viridiplantae; phylum Streptophyta; class Magnoliopsida; order Asterales; family Asteraceae; genus Helianthus; species Helianthus tuberosus. The sequence goes on along the minus strand of JARYGA010004365.1, from coordinate 26,069 downwards.
TTTTGGTCAAGTTTCCAAAAGGCAATGGGAACCAAGTTAAAATTGAGCACAGCTTATCATCCTCAAACGGACGGACAAAGCGAAAGAACAATCCAGACAATGGAAGACATGCTTAGAGCTTGTGTAATTGATTTTGGAGGTAATTGGGACGATCACTTACCTTTAATAGAATTTTCTTATAATAATAGTTATCACACAAGTATCAATGTTGCACCATTCGAAGCACTTTATGGACGAAAGTGCCGAACCCCAGTCTGTTGGGCAGAAATTGGGGAAAAGCAACTATCTGGACCTGAGATAGTGCAAGAAACAACCGACAAGATTATTCAAGTCAAAGAACGATTGAAAGCCGCACGTGATCGACAGAAGAGCTATGCTGATAACCGGCACAAGCCATTGGAATTTCAAATAGGAGATAAAGTATTGTTGAAAGTCTCTCCTTGGAAGGGAGTAGTAAGATTCATCAAACGAGGGAAGCTAAGTCCCAGGTATATTGGACCTTTTAAGATTATTAAAAGAATAGGACCTGTAGCCTATCAGCTACAATTGCAAGAAGAAATGGCAGGAATACATGATGTGTTTCATGTATCAAATCTCAAAAAGTGTTTAGCTGATGAATCACTGATAGTACCTCTTAAGTATATAGAGGTAAATGAACAACTCAAGTTTGTAGAAAGGCCTCTACAGATTGAAGACAAGAAAGTCAAAAATCTCAAGCACAAGAGACTAGTTCTAGTCAAAGTAAAGTGGGACTCCAAAAGAGGACCTGAATACACATGGGAGCTTGAATCAGAAATGCAAAAGAAATATCCGCATTTGTTCTAGTAGATCTCAAGGACGAGCTCTAAAATAAGGTGAGGAGAATGTAACAACCCTCGGTAAAACCAACACTTTCATAATATTTCCGACACCCTATTTATTTTAGAATACCCTTATATGTATTTAAATACACCCCGTATGTGAAAACCGAGCCCGAAATATGTTATAGTTTATAAAATAAAGTAAAAACAAGAAAATAGTAGTTGAGGCGGGCCGCGTAGACCCACCCCAACCACTTACGCGGGCGGTATCAAGGCTGGAACCAGACTCCGCTGATTTCTTTAGTTCAAGCGGGCCGCGTAAGCTTAAGCCTACATTGACGCGGGCCGCTAGAGATCATTAAACGCGGAGACATCCTGAGCCGACACGTGTCGACATCGTGGCAGGTCTACTTGGTGACCGGGACAAGCTACCCTGTTGACCAGGGTTGACGCGGGCCGCGTAGACTTCTGTCTACCCTTACGCGGGCCGCCTGGAGACCAGATATCAGCAAGTATAAATAGAACGCATCAGTCTTCGTTTTCCGTCGCTCATTCTCAATTCTCAAATCACAATTTCTGTAGAAGAGGCATTATAGTCGGGTATTATACCCCTAATTAGCGAGGTTCTGCTCCGTTGTAAGTATTATAACCCCAGTTTCGTAATAGTTACGCTGCCCGATTGATTTAGGGTTCCGTAACAACTGTCGTGGTTCTGCCCGACGTAGTTGTTGGAATGCCGTCTCGGGGAGGGTATCATTAATATTTTCAAAGGGTTATGATACTAACCAATGTACATTTGTATAAATTATAGATTATATCCAGGAAACCCTTACGCAAAGTCTAAGATAGCAATGTGAGTAATCCTTCTTTTTATGTAAACCTTTTTGTGAATTTATCCTCTTTTTGTTAATCTTTTTGGTAATGTTTTACCAAACCTTAAATGTTTTACAATAAAATTTAGCAGTGATTGAGTCTTTGTAGTTCTTCAATTACTGCCGGTATGTTGGGGTTTTGTATACAAAATTTACTACACTGTGAGTAGTAAGTCGGGATGACAATACGTTACCATTGGACAATGAGTTAGCCAATGGGTAATATGACCCACAAGTCAGGATTGACAGTACTAATGGAGTAATTGTGTAGACATAAACAATGTGATCGCTCTCAATACTGTTTACTGTGACTTTTTATTTAAACTTGATTAAACTGGGATTCACTCACCAGTATTTCCGACTGACAAATATTTTTAAAACACGTTTCTGGTAACCCAATGTGACAGCCAATTAGTAAAAAGCCAGCTGGAGAGCACTGAAGGCTTGGGAAATTGTGGCTATAAAAGTTACCAAATAAACGATGTTTTAAAATTCAATAAAATAGGGTTTATCCCTATAAATGTATTGTAATAAGAAACTTGGGTTTTACCCATGTGATTATTAATATTAAAGAAGGTGGTTTTACTCTGATAAACATTTCCTAACTACGGTCCTGATGTAAATTTCGCTGCAAGATTAAATAACTGATACCACCGAAACTCTGAGATCGCGTCCGCCCGTTCCCGGGAATCAGGGATCGGGGGTTGCGACATTCTTAACCTATTTTCGCTCATATGCTTATTTTGACCCGTTAAGGGTATTTAAGCCTATTTTAAGCATGACGCTTTCACTCACATCACGCATTATATTACCACATTTCCTATTACATAATCTTCCACCACAACTATATTTGTGGTGGATTTAATGTGATAGTCAAAATATTCCGAGTTTTACCCCTCAGATCATTATTTTGCGACAAGGACTCATATTGAGTCATTTGATCAAAGATTCGCATCTTTCCCTTTTTATATTTATCCTAAGTATTTACTTAGACATAAAACTTGTTTCCAAACAACCTCTAAGGGTCGTTTGCTCACTTTCACTTACGAGGGCATTTTGGTCATCCTTAACCCTTCATTTGCGATGAAGGGCTTTTGAAAGCATGTTTGACCATAAGTCCTCATTTTAGCTATGATTTGTTTTAAAAGGTCCTTATGTTTCCAAATCACGATGATCATCATTTGAATCATTCGGTTTACTCAAAGAAGTAACCCATTGTCTATCTAAAACTTCATTTAATACTTATTGAACCTTACGTTCTAAATGAGTAATTACTCTATTACACATACCTGGCTCGGGTCATTGTATTGACCTGTTTTAATGCCTTGTTATAAAAATCGCTAAGTAATAGCGATGCAACTATCATTTCAACATTTATTCCTGAAATCATATAACTCAACAAAAATCATTAGTCGATATTTTCAAAGGTGGTATCTTCACCTTTTGACCTGTTTGGTCTAATGACCGATTATATTAGCGAGATGGCATGTATTTCCATCTCGACTATATGACTCGCTCCGGTTTACATCGTGCGGTCATTTTTTTTTCTTATAATTCATTTCCTAACACTTTTTGGCCTATTATGGCTTACGTCATAAGTGTCTTTCAAAAACTAACAGTTATGGTCAACGCATGACTAAAATTACCATTTTACCCTTTATGTTTGTTTTGGTTTACCTTATAAGGTAACCATTAAAAGTTCTATGTTTATTAGTCATTGGATGACTAGGTATCCGTATTAACCCTCTTGTTCCGTAAGACTACACGTAGGAACATTATATCATGATTGTTCACTTGTCTTATTCGTAGTTAATACGATAAGAGAATATTCTATAATTTATGACCATTGTAAGATATACTTGCCTTGCATCCAAATTATGCTTTTCCTTCATTGTTGATTCGTTTGACCCGCTTCCTTCCCCAAGCTTTCACCTAGCTTGCCAAGCGTCAAACTATCATTGTAATTGTAAGATGGTTAGGTTTGTCATAATCATTTACGACTATTCCATCCTACGCTTCTTATGTCGAATTTATCATTCGATTATATACTTGGTCGGTTTGACTTTTTAGAGTCAATCGACTTATCAACTTATTCAATGCACATTTGGTTTATTGAATTTCATTTAGGCATTTCATCCGAACCCTTAACGAAATTAAATTTTACACACTAACTACTAGGTAACATGATTTCAAGCATTTATATCACGATTTTAACATCGATTCTTTTATATCATACAAAACCCATTTCGTGAGAAGTATGATCTGTACCTAAATTCATGGTTTAATCCAACACCTTCTATTCGTTATCATGCATGTTGATTTTAAGTATAGCTATATCATCAATTTCATCATAACATTAAAAACCACTTATCTAAGTGTGTTAATTCATCAAGTACTTCAATTCATAGTATGTTATGTATGATTTTCACTTAGGGTTTCGTTCCTAAGCAAGTATACATCACTAATTTAGCCATAGCTTCTCTAATCCATGCTTAATTCGCGATTAGGATGGTTATCAAATCTTTACAACTTCACCAAACATCAAGATTTTACATACCTTATGATCCCCTAGCTTGGGTGATCATTAATCCATGTTCGGTTGTGAATTTTTGCATCATTTGGACCTTCAATTTGATACATATGTGTGGATTAGGGTTTTGGCTCCTTGGGAGCCTCCTGAGCTCGATCCAGAACACACAGTTCAAGTGTGTGTTTTGTTTTGATTTTCTTTTTTTAAATAACTTTGTTAAGTTATCCCATTTTAACCCCTCGTGTTTGGTTCGTTATTAAGTAGGCCACAACCTACTCATTTCTAACAATATTCCCATTTATTAACTAGGTTAAACATTCCTAGTTAAATTAGTAGGTTCAGGGAATCTATAACTCAGTTTATTTTAAGTCCTGTTAACTCGGGCTTCTATAAACTTTATTTTCTCAAAGGCTTTCTTTTCCCTTTTTATAAAATATTAGATTAAATTTTATAAATCCTTATATTTTCTGTGTTAATTTTACCACTAACGGTACTTTACCCGTCTTTTATTATTAGCGTGGTTTGATTACCAAACCCGTTTTCAGGGTGTTACACGTTGATGGAACCCTACCCAAACCTGACAAAACCGACGACAAGCATATGCCATGGATGCGCTGCGATGCGATGATAAAGGGGTGGCTCACCACTGTGATGGAGAAAGAAATACGAGCTAGTGTCAAATACTCAAGTACCGCCATTGAGATCTGGAAAGATTTACAGGAGAGGTTCGGAAAGGAAAGCGCTCCAAGGACGTATGAGCTGAAGCAGTCAATCTCCGCTACTGGACAAGGAGGTGCGTCGGTTTCATCCTATTACACCAAGTTACAGGGCTTATGGGATGAGATGGATTCTGTGCTTCCAAGCCCAAGATGCGACTGTGGGAATTGTACGTGCGGGATCGGAAAGAAGATCACAGAATTAAAAGAAAAAGAAAGAACGTATGAGTTCCTAATGGGTCTCAACGCGGATTTTTCGGTTATGCGAACCCAGATACTAGCCACCAAGCCCTTGATGGGTCTCGGTGAAACGTATCACCTCGTAGCCGAGGATGAACAGCAAAGGATCATAGCCGCCGGGAACAACCGCTACCTGTACCAGATGCTGCTGCGTTTGAAGCCTCACAAACAGGAAATCAAGATGGTCAGTGGCAGCGAAAGACGGGGCAGAAAAGTGATAAAGCTGGGCCGGCTACCAAGACGGATCACTGTACTCATTGTGGCAGAGACGGTCACGTAAAAGACGGGTGTTTTAAGCTCGTAGGATATCTAGATTGGTGGCCTGGAAAAGGAAAGAAAGACGGGGTAAAACCAAGGGCAGCCATGGCTGAAGCTTCGAACAAAATTCCGGGCTTGACTGACGAATAGTATGAGATGTTCATCAAGTTGTTTGGAAAGAAAATGGATCAGAAAGCAAACACCACTCCTCCAAGGGCTAATATGGCAGGTAAGTTAAATGAACAAGGTGAGTGGATCCTAGATATCGGGGCAACCGAATACATGACTCACATTCGAGAATTTTTGGCAAAAATCTCCATGAGTGATGAGGAGGTCCCGGTCACGATTCCAAATGCGAAAGCCATTCCCGTCAAGGGAGTTGGCGAACACACGTTGAAAGGGGGAATAAAGATCAAAAACGTTCTTTTCATTCCCAATTTCAAGTGTAATCTTTTATCCGTTAGCCGGCTTACGAAAGATTTACAATGTGCAATCACCTTTTTTCCGGATTTTTTTGTCATACAGGGCTTGAGGGAGAGGAACTTGATTGGAATGGGTGAGTGCAAGGGGGGCCTCTACAGGATGGGAACCATGGAAGAAGATCGAAGAGCCATGACGGCGGTTACATCCAGCGAATGGCACAAGAGACTTGGTCACCCATCTCATGATAGGCTGTCCCGTATTCATTTCCTTAAGGTTTCTAGTGAAAATTCTAAAGACATTTTTTGTGATTCTTGTATTAAAGCAAAAATGACAAGGCTTCCCTTTCAAGATAGTTCTATTAAAACAAATGAGAGTTTTGATATGATTCACTGTGATATTTGGGGGGGATATAGAAGTTTTTCGCTTACGCATGGGACATATTTTCTCACTATAGTCGATGACTATAGTCGGGCGGTATGGGTTTACATAATGAAACATAAAGATGAGGCGAGTGATTACCTAATCAGTTTTTACAATTGGGTTCTCACCAAGTTCAAAAGGGGCATTAAACGGATTAGGTGTGATAACGGAGGTGAATTCGTCTCAAATCCTTCTATAGCGATCGTGGGATTGAACTTGAGACAACTTGTCCACACACCCCACAATAAAATGGGGTGGTGGAAAGAAAGCATAGATACCTCCTAGAGATAGCACGTGCATTACGCTTTGAAGCGAATCTACCAATAAAATTTTGGGGGGAATGTGTCTTAACGGCGGCCTACATTATTAATTGTTTACCGTCAAAGGTGCTTGATTACAAAACATCGTATGAGGTTATTTTTGGAAAAGAACCGTCATATGAGCACATGCGCGTCTTTGGCTGTTTGGCGTATTTTTGGAACACCGAAACAAAAGGGGACAAGTTTGCCCCTAGAGGCAAACCGGGAATATTTTTGGGGTATCCCTTTGGTACGAAGGGATACAAGATTTTTGACCTTGAAAAGAAAAAGGTTGTGAATAGTAGAGACGTAAAAATTTTCGAAGGGACTTTCCCCTTTCAAACTGAAAAAAATGAAACAAATGATTTTGACAAGGAAATAGTTAGTCAAATTCATCATGAACCAGTGCATGAAAACATCACTGTTGAAAAACCCATACAAGAAAATGTTGTCAATATTGTTGAAAATAATGAAGTGGGAACAGAGAGCACAGGGCCCATGAGCAACGATGGACAAATTGATGACAATTGGGCCGATGGCCCATCAACGCCAACAAGTGATTCTGTCCAAACCGAACAACCACCTTTGGACACCACCAGTCAACGGCCTCAACGATCCAGAATGCAACCGGCCAAATTCAGAGATTATCACGTCAGGCTTCCCCCTTCCGTCAATGCCTCGCACCCAGATTCCGATCAAGGCTCCTCAACGGTACACCCTCTAGCTAATTATATTTCGTATGATAAATTTTCGAACACTCACAAGGCTTTCCTTACGGCCATCACGTCACATGATGAGCCTAAAAATTTTTATCAAGCATCACAGGATAAGAGATGGTGAGAAGCTATGCAAAAGGAGATCAAGGCTCTTGAACAAAATGGAACATGGACCCTCGAGCAGTTACCTACCGGGAAGAGAGCCATTGACTCCAAGTGGGTGTACAAGATCAAATACAAGCCAAATGGTGAGATCGAGCGCTACAAAGCGAGGCTAGTGGCAAAGGGTTTTTCCCAAATGGAAGGTGTGGACTATCATGACACCTTCGCGCCGGTTGCAAAGTTGGTAACGATAAGAACTCTACTTGCCTTGGCTGTCAAGAAAAATTGGGTTTTACACCAACTCGACGTCAACAACACCTTTTTACACGATGATCTTGAGGAAGAAGTGTATATGAAGCTTCCGTAAGGTTTTTCAAGTGATTCAGAAATGCGAGTTTGTCGGCTCCGAAAGTCTCTATACGGGTTAAAACAAGCTTCAAGAAACTGGTACCACAAATTTACCGAAGCGTTACTCGGTTTGGGTTTTACTCAGTCTAGGGCAGATTATTCACTATTTGTCTATAAGAAAGGTTCGGTATTTATGCCAGCATTAATTTATGTAGATGATGTGATCGTGGTTGGTAACGACATGAAGGTTATTCAACGTACCAAGTCTCAACTCAACGAGAAATTCAGCATAAAGGACCTAGGGAACCTGAAGTACTTCTTAGGCATTGAGGTTGCCCGAACCAAAGAAGGTCTTGTTCTAAGCCAAAGGAAGTACACGTTTGACATCTTGGAGGATAGTGGAATGATGGGTTTTCGTCCTAGCGGGTTTCCAATGGAGCAAAATCTTAAACTTGACAAAGGTGAAGAGGAAGAAAAGGTTGATGCCGTCAAGTATCGAAGATTAGTTGGCCGGCTTCTTTATTTACAAGCAACCCGACCCGATATCACATATTCCGTTAACGTTTTGAGCCAGTTTGTTGCTGACCCACGAAAAAATCACATGGATGCAGCTACACGGGTACTTCGCTGTCTAAAGGGAACACCAGGCCTAGGCATATTGCTACCGAAAATGGGTGGCACAACTCTTGTTTCATATTGTGACTCAGATTGGCTCGGTTGTCCCCTCACAAGAAGGTCACGAACAGGATACTTGCTCCTATTTGGAGGTGCACCGATTTCATGGAAATCTAAAAAACAGTCGGTTGTGTCACGCTCATCGGCTGAAGCGGAGTATAGGGCAATGGCTACAACCGTGAGGGAAGTCCTGTGGATACGGTCACTTCTTACCGAACTAGATGAACCTGCCACAGAAGGTTCCGTGCTATTTTGTGATAATCAGGCAGCGAAGCATATTGCAAATAATCCGGTATTCCACGAAAGAACAAAGCATGTGGAGATGGACTGTTATTTCGTGCGTGAACGGGTGGACTCGAAAGAGATATGGCCGGTTCACATCGATACCAAGCTTCAAATTGCATATCTTCTCACTAAACCATTGGGAGCGCAGCACCTTCACGGATTACTCGTCAAGTTGGGCATGCAGGATCTACACGCTCCAACTTGAGGGGGAATATTGGAACCGAATATCTCATGACCGATGCTTATCTTCTTTTATTTATTTATTGGTTTTATCTCTTATTTTGTTTAAATGTACGTAGAAACAGGAGGTGTGCATGGGGAGTTTGTTATGCTTCTCTTCTCTTTTTCATGTATTTAAGTTCTGGTCATGAAATAAAAATCAACACAAAAACAAAGAAACAAAAGCTCTCTGTTTACCATTTTTCAGAATCTACATTCTAATTCCAACCAAATTTCATTTCATTTTGCAAAATAAACACACCTAAAATTACAAATCAAATTTCAATTTCTGCACGAATTCCCATTCCAATTCCATTACAATCCATGAAATGAACACTACATTAGAGAGACGCAATTGTATTGTAGTTTTGTAACAACAGAAAGCTGTTCAAATGGGCTGAACTTTTAGAGAGGCGCAGTGCAATTAATAAAGTCTAGATGGGCTGGAATAATCATATGGCCCACTAAAGGAGTTAAAAAAATAATGAACTGGTTAAACATCAAACCGTTTTTAGTTAAAAAAAGTAACTGGTTATACAAATAATTGGTTAGGTTAATAACCGCTTACGGTTATTGTAACCGGTTCTATTGTACACCGGCTCTAACTACGATGGGGGATCACATTCAACGACTACAAAGATCAAGTATTGGGATTTGTTTAAAGTTGATTTAAATTAACTTTGGCCTATCACCTTGTTAGAAACCGGTGTTAGACTCTCTACGGGGTCATTCTACACACGATTTTCTGATCGCTATCCCATTAAAGGCCTAGGCCAACACATGTTGGCGAGGGAGTATCGGGTCCTCCTTAAATACCATCTCATGATTCATTTGTTTTTGGTTGATGAGCCTTGTCTAGTTTGCCATAAGTTTTTTTTTTTTTTGAACAATTACGAGGAACATGCAGTTCATTGCAAAGGAGTTGCTGGGAGTTAAATACATACATGATTTGGTCAGGAATGTCCTTTGTTATGTGCTAAATGGACATGAATCTCCGCAAAAAAAGAGGTTCATGTGAATTTCATAATACACCAGCTTGAAGGGAGGTTCATTCTTCGGCCAATGGATGTTCTCGTGTTTGGATGAACAAGTGGGAAACACGATTGTGTGGACCTTATTAAAGTATCTCCCCTTGTTGGGCTGAGGGACAACCAGTTTGTGGCTAGACAAGTTGTGTTGAAAGCATAATCACATAAAGTTGCTAATTATAAAAAAGCTTGTGCAGAGAATTAAATGTTTTCATTCCCTTTGCTTTTGATATATTTGGGTCCCTGGCCCACGAAGCTGTCGGTTTCCTAAATAGAGCGTAGTGGATCGTGAATAACAATTTCTCGACGTCGAAGAACCATAGCTTTACTTAGGTAAGATCGGGCTTGCTATCTCATAAAGAGGTTGTGACGCAACTTGTTGTCTGTTTACTTGTTACTCTGCTATAAATTTTCTAGTCATTAGTTGAATTCAAATTAAAAAATAATTAAGTAATTTTTGTTTCTAAAGTTTTTTTTTTATTTTATGTTTTAGGGTAAATTACTTTTTGAGTCCTTGTGTTTTAGTGGTTTTAACTAGTTGAGTACAAAAGCAAAAAGTTTAACGACCTGAGTTCCTATAAGCATTTTCTTTAACCATTTGAGTCATTTTGAGTCCAAATTTTAACCTTTTGAGTCCAATTTTTTTGGACTCAAATCGTTATAAAATGAACAAAATTGGACTCAAAACGTTATAAAATAAATGGTTAGGGACTCAGGGCGTTAAACTTTTTGATTTTGGACTCAAGTGTAGGGGTGTTCATCGAATCGAATATCGAATTTTCGAATTATTCGAATAATTTTTATTTTCCCTTGAATTCGTATTCGATTAAAACTTACCGAATTCGATTCGAATTCGTATTCGAATAAAAAACCCAATTTGTATTCGATTCGTATTCGATTAAAATTTTGGATTCGAATAAATTCGATTTAATTCAGATTTTCTTTAAAAACATGTAAAAAACTATCAAAATGAAACATAAATTTTAAAGCAACCATAAAGCTAGATATCACATTAAAAAGTTTCAAATAAATTACCATAAGTCTAAAATTCAAAACGAGAAGTCAGGAATAACCACTCCACTTTACAAGTTAATATTTTTAGGGTTATAAATCTATTGATAGATTTGTTACTATGGTTTTAGTTATGGGCCATGTAGTGGGTTTGGTAATGGGTAATTTTAATACTTGAAAAAAAATTGAAAATAATTTGTAGTATAGCTTAATAAAAGTTATATATGCATTATATATAAAAATAATAAATAAAAATGTATAATTTTTATTCGAATTTCGAATCGAATCGAATTTGAAATTATAAATTCGTATTCGATTCATATTCGGTTTACTTGAGTCGAATTGAATCGAATTCGAATTCTTTTAATCGAAACGAATTCTTGATAATCGAATCGAATTTAAACGAATTTCGAATTTTTCGAATTCGAAACGAATTCTGAACACCCCTACTCAAGTGGTTAAAACCACTAAAACACAAAACGCAAAAAGTAATTTACTCTATGTTTTATTTCTTAAAGGGTTAATTGATTTAGCCACCATGTTCGAATAAATCAATTTTTAAAAACAACAGGGATTATTTTATTTGATAAGGTTTATAAATTTTTGTGACACGGGTATGTTCAATTCAATTATTTTAGTAGTTTGTTTGTTTGATTCTCGATTTTTTAATAAAAATTCAATCAGAAATATATTAAATTGTTAATAAATTTTATCAATTTATTAACTTTTCTAACAAAATTTATCAAAGTTTTAAAACTCTATGAAGAAATAATATTTTGAGTTTCTTGATGAACCCAATGTAATCTAGTTAAACTTTCTGAACGCCTCACGCAGTTAGCACGCTAAGATCCAAGCGAAGTGAGTTTAAAGTAGATGGTTGGCTCTAATCAACGAACAGTGTTTGGCTATGCATTAAATAGAGTAGTCGCAAGAACGACTTGATGTCCGGTAACAATACAAATTATTAGTTAAATAGATCATTGTAGTTAATGATCGTAAACCAAATTGAATAAAGAAATTACTTTGGTGTTGGAATTAATATACGAATTTTCCAGACCATTCTAATTAACATTTTTTTATTATTAGTTTCTCATATTATTCTTTAGTCGTTTAATTTACATTGTTTTCTTTACTATTACTTGAAGCTAAATTCCCCCCTCTTCTTTTTTACAAACGTATCTGAATAATAAAAGTTTTTAGTTTTTTCTGATTTACAATTTCATTTGTTTTGTAATAAGAGTTGGGAAGAAAAGCTCAAATAAAAGTGAAAATTGAGAATACCTGTTTCACAAGTTTTATATATTTTTTTGGAGTATGAATCATAGTTTTTTATATTATTAATTTTTATACCATGCGTTAAATATTATAAAAATAATCTTTTAAATTTATAAATAAATTAGTTAAGTTAAGCTATCTTGTAACTGACCAATGTAGTGGTTTGGGGATGGCATCTATTATATATAATAAATGAAAGGTGATTTGGGCCACGTGTCATTAAATTAGGGCATCATTTTCCCGCCCAACAGTACTTCGTCCCCTTTTTTTTTCCTTTATTATCTTTTCAAATTAGATTTTGGCCCCAGATACCTACTACATCCTTCAAATTCCTCATTCTTCTCCTTCACGCACGCTTGAAGGATTTAGAGTTCAATAATCAGGTATGATTATTTGTTGGGTAAATCACGAAAATGGCCACTGCAACGCCGTCTTTTCCAATTTAGCCAACGGACACCCCTCGCCGAGCCGTTTCAGCGAGCTGAAACGGCACAAGATTCCCTTTAAACGGCCAGCCAACCGTTGGGTGACACGTGTCCGACAAAGCCTGTAACGGCTTGAGATTTCTGCAGTCAACGCCACGTGTCCGTCAAACCTTGAAAGAACTTAGCCAAGCCGTTACAATCGGCTCATGTTGAAAGATCTTAGCCGAGTTCCTTCAACGAGCCAAGCCGTGTTCTTAGGATTTAGCCGAGCTGATACCCTTCAAAAGTGGTCCCCACTTCTGCCAGCCAAGCCGTTACAGCTGGCACCGAGCCGCTTCGTCCCATGCTCCAAGCCGTCTCCGCTGCTCCAAGCCGGTACAGCTGCTCCAAGGGGGGTAAACGTGGGAACTTGGAACGGCAACGGGTTCAAGTTTTTTTGATATAATTTGTTTTTTGTTTTGGAACTTGGAATGACAACGGTTTATTCAATAAAAAAGCACGGCCCAAACACATAAACAGCCCACACAAATTTAAAATTATTTAAAATGAACGGCCCAAAACACATAAACAACCCAAACACATAAACAGCCCAAACAAGATTTAAAATTATTTGCTAGGTAATTTACTGGACTATTATATAATACAAATTACATAAAAGATATAACATGTAAAAATACAAACATAACTTCGCCAAACCGTTGAAACGGCTAATAAAGTGATTCAATTTCATCCACATAATTTCTGATAACCGCTGAAACAGCTAGTAGAGAAAAAATCTCGGTCTCGAAGCAAGCAGTCTTCAGATAACAACATAACTTCGCCAAACCGCTGCTTCTGAATCGGCAGATAACCGAGAGCAAATTGAAAGTTAGGAGTGAATCAAATCTCTTCTTCTGGAATTCGAGTCAAAACGCTTGTAGCAATGATAAAGATGCGTCGTTTGCTCGACAGTTCCATCCACACACACTAGGTAAGTAGTGGTCGGATTTCTGAAGAGGAAGACACTCCAATATGAGAAACAATATCAAAAGCTAATTTGATAACTAAAGCCCAGGAACACGTCTTTTACACTATCAGATACATGAGATTTCATAAATATTTCTTGCATTTGATACACGAAAACATCTATGACAATCAAATGAAGAAAGCAAGATAACATTTTCTATGAGATTTAAGTGTGGTAGAGAGATTCGTTTAACAGGCACACAAATAAATAACAAAGTTGGTAAATATATAGTGGGATGAACCGGCTCGAACAACACGTTGACCCGGCCTGATGTATAGGTTGAACCGGCATTAGACATCTGTACCAGCTCGGAGCCAGTTGAAACGGCTCGGTGCAGTTGACACGGCACACACATTGCGACGAAACGGCTTGGAGCAGCTGTACCGGCTTGGAGCAGCGGAGACGGCTTGGAGCATGGGACGAAGCGGCTCGGTGCCAGCTGTAATGGCTTGGCTGGCAGAAGTGGGGACCACTTTTGAAGGGTATCAGCTCGGCTAAATCCTAAGAACACGGCTTGGCTCGTTGAAGGAACTCGGCTAAGATCTTTCAACATGAGCCGATTGTAACGGCTTGGCTAAGTTCTTTCAAGGTTTGACGGACACGTGGCGTTGACTGCAGAAATCTCAAGCCGTTACAGGCTTTGTCGGACACGTGTCACCCAACGGTTGGCTGGCCGTTTAAAGGGAATCTTGTGCCGTTTCAGCTCGCTGAAACGGCTCGGCGAGGGGTGTCCGTTGGCTAAATTGGAAAAGACGGCGTTGCAGTGGCCATTTTCGTGATTTACCCTTATTTGTTTATATGTTGATTTTACTTTTTGATTTCACTGCAATCTCTGTATCTATGGTTTCAGCCGTCACTCCATCTGATCTGATCTTATCTTCTACTTCACGCACGCTTGAAGGATTCGGTGACGGATCTGATCTTATCCCCTCTACTCCATGGTTTCAGCCGTCACTGATTATACTCCGGGTTCTTCCCTTCTCTGGTTCCAGAGATGACGATGGTTGCTGTCATGTCTCAGTTCATCAACAAAGATCCTTTGCTTGATTGTCATTCTCTTTCTCTGCAGGTACTTTTGTCATTATATTCCCCATTTACACCATTTTTAATGATTTAATTTTCATTTTTCACCATCATAGTTGCAATCACATGTCTCAAACCTCGAATCAGCATCACCAAAGGTACCATTTATTTGTTTAATTTCAGAATTGTATGTGACGTGACACGTGTAAACAAATTTTAGAGGCTAAGGTTTTTTTGGGTGGATGTTGTGGTTTACATATATAAAATGATCTTCACAGATTCTTTGGGTTTGATTTTGTGGAGGGTTGATTTGTGGATGTTGATTCTGTATTGCTTTTGAAGAATTAGGGTTCTTAGTTTTTATGAGTTTTTTTTTATACTTTTATATTGCTAGGGGGAAGATGGATGCTTTACAAAGAGAGCTCATTGAAGAGAAAGAGTGGCCTACTCTTACCTCCATTGAAATTAAATTATTGTACCCTTACATGCTCATTTCTTGATTCTTGTAAGTAACTAAAAAATGAAAATCAACTTATGTATCAGGTCAAATAGGCTATGCCCTACCAATGTTGGGTCGAGATCAACCTGTAATTATACACATGCTTGATATCGAGCCAAATGCTGAAACGTTAATAGGGGTAAAAATAGAATTGATGGATGGAGCTTTCCCTCTTCTTAGAGCATTCACATTCTATCCATCAAATCTTGAGAGATGAGTTTTTAAATTATAAAAAGTGTTTTAAGTAGTTGTGAGGGGAGGAGAGAGAAAATGTTACTGTTCATTTGTATATTTGGGGGGACACTGTTCACCCTGTATAATTTTTTAATATATTTTGAAAGTGGTTGTGAGTAGAGGAGAGAGAAAATGTAATATATATTGAAAAAGAGAGAAAAAGTATTTGTTTTTAGTGGAAATATATTGATATAGGAGTTGTTTTTTAGTGGAATGTATGTATATTTTTAGTGGATTGGATGTGAATGCTCTTAAAGGTTAATATTCAACACATCAATGTTCATGTACAGTTGTTTATAAAAAAATATGAATATGAATTTTGTTTGACTTCTTGAAGATTTTTTTTATGTATCTTGTAGGTGTTATTGCGACAACTGATGTTATGAAGCTTGTAAAGGTGTTGATGTTGCAATAATGCTCGGTGGATTCCCTCATAGAAAAGATGATAACAAGGATTTAATATTTAGTAATGTTGCTATATATAAAGCTCAAGCTTCGGCTTTGGAACAACATGCTGATCCAGATTGCAAGGTTTGTGTCTATTGTTTATTTGATAGGTGAAAGTTGATATATATATATATATATATATATATATATATATATATATATATATATATATATATATATATATATATATATATATATATATATATATATATATATATAGGGGAAGGTTCATTTGAGAAGAAAATTTAATTGAGAATAAAAAGAACAAAGGGTAATTTTGTAAAACATTAAATAGTTTTTTCACTTATCTCATTCATTATCATTTTTAACTAATTAATTAGTCATAAAGACTAGTATCCTCCACACTAACTTTTTTTTGCCTACACACATCAAAAGTTATCTTACATATTTCGAAATTCATCCTACACGTTGAAATTTATCCTACACAACTCGTAATTTATCCTACACAACTCGTGATTTATCCTACACTTTAAATTATTTTATTTTTTTGAAAAAATATATATTTTGAAGTTAAGTTACAAAAAATTTAATGTAGTTAGCTATTAAAAAGGAAGACTAAAAATTAATGACCTATGTAGATTTACCAATATACCCTTATAGTAACATTAAATACTTATATTAAATGAAGTAAAATAAAGCATTCTTATTAGTTAAAATTTCTTCTTTTTTCTTCTTACAAAAAATGTCTTCTCATTTGAACTCTCCACTATATATATACATATATATATATATATATATATATATATATATATATATAAAAGATAAATTTTGGCAGGTGCTTGTGGTCGCTAATCCTGCAAATACAAATGCACTAATCTTGAAAGAATATGCACCTTCGATCCCAGAAGAGAATATTACATCCCTCACAAGATTAGATCATAATCGTCCATTAAACCAGATAGCAGAGAAATTAAATGTAAATGTAAGTGATGTAAAAAACGTTATAATTTGGGGAAATCACTCTTTGAAGCCGTTTATTCAGGCTGTGGGTTCATATGAAGATCAAATCTTTCAGAAAAGAAGCCGTTTGCATCAGGTTAAAACATGTGATTTATATATTAATAATATTTTATAAAAAGTCAAAAAATATTAATGTCTACTTTTTGAATGTTTTGTTTAGAGAGAAGCCGAAAGGATAAAAACGAGACAAAGCTCAAGCAAAAGCTCAAAAAACAAGAGGAGATGATGCTAGACAATAATTAGAACCTGAATCATTAGTTTATCTCAAGTTTTTATGATACTGTTTTGTTTGATCTTATGTTTGATGTTGCAGCTTTATTTGATTATTTTCATGCATGCAGCCTTCTCCAACCTCTTTTAATGAGGTTTTTCAATGCATGTTTGACTACATAGATCGGCTTTTTGTGATGGTGCGTCCACGTAAACTGCTTTATATGGCTATTGGTGAGTATTGACCCTAAAATACCCCCTTTTAATGCTATTTTAGAACTGATAAGTTATCGCATGATACGTGCTCGAATAACGGTGTTCAGTTGTGTCTAAGTTTAAGTTTTAACTTGACTTTTTATTCCGAATAGCCTAATTTTAATTAGATTTGTCTTTTGCAGGTTTAATGGAGTTTAAGGTGCTTTCCGGGAGCTTTACAGGCCACCGGGAGCAAACGGGATCAACCGGGGATGTAAAATGAACAAAACCGGGTTAATCACGAAGTTTGGATGTGTTTTGGGAGATGTTAATGGATTAAAAATGAATATATTAGAAGATGGCATGATAGAGGGCTGAATTACGAGTACGTGGGCGAAAACGGTGAGTAAAACGGAGCTAAAACGAAGAAGTTATGAAGAAAACAAAAAGTGAGGTTTATAGGCACTGTCGGCGACGCCCCTCAGAAGTGTCCGTCTGCAGATTTAGTCCGTAAACAGCCGTTTAAGCCGTCGGGTGATTTTGGCACTTCCAGGGGCCGTCGGGGACGCCCCGGGGGCCGTCGTCGACGCCCCTCACTGCTTTGGTTCGCGAAAATTGAGTTTTGGGTTGTTGGGGACGAGTTATAACATCAATTTTGACCAAGAAACGGGGGTTACACTTGTTTTTGAGTTTGAAACTTGTTCTTGGAGCCTAATATCATCACCATCATCACTTCCAATCCACCTCTAACATCATTATCACCGATCATCTAGCATCATCAACCTTCACCTGAATCACCATTCAATTCATCTTCATCACCATCCACAAACCCTAACCATTCATCGATCATTCTTTCTACCATCCTCTCTCACCAAAAGCCTAACCATCAACCATTCCTCCAATCTTCAAGCTTCAAGATGATCAACATTGAGTTCCAATCATCCGGTGATCAAGTTTCTTCAACCATGAGCGGCTAATCACCTTGGTTTCACCCCGGTGTAGGTAGTTGTATTATCTAGGGTTTCGATTTGTGTTTAGTTTGACTTGTGTGACAAATTGTGTTTTGATTTTGAACACCTTTGATAATTGTCGTGTATTTGAATTGGATTTGCAAATTGTCGAACGATGATAAAGTTATGACTTTGTGAAATGAATTTGTGCATTTAAGCGTTATCTTGGTTAGGATTTACTTGTGTTGATTACAAAGTGCATTCTTGTCCATTCTTAGGAATGTTGATAGTTATTGGCACCTAAGTCACGGTACACTAAATCCGTTAATCATTTATCCAATTAGGTCAATTCTAAAACTTGTAGGAACCTAGGTTTGCAATTACCGAAACCGGGTGTGAACCCTTTTTCTCTATCTTGTTTAAACAATCAATTACCTTTCTTGCAATTTGTTAATCATTAGTAACTTAATCAATTCATTTAGTTTAATTCACATCTTTTCAACCAAACAAAAATACAAAAATATTCTAGCAAGCTTCATAAGTGTGACATTTGTTTAAATTCAACCAAGTTCATTGGCAAACCACATACTCTTCGTGGATCGACCCCTTACTACCACTAGCTAATTGTTAAGGGTAATTAGGGTTATAAATATTATCTTTGACCGGAGCGCGACACTCCGATCAAATTTTGGCGCCGTTGCCGTAGTGTCGCGCTCCGGTCAAAGATAAGATTTATAAGCCCTAATTACCCTTAACAAATAGCTGGTGGTAGTAAAGGGGCCGAACCACGAAGAGTATGTGGTTTGCAAATGGACTTGATTGAATTAAATAAATGTCACAATTTATGAAGCTTGCTATAATATTTCTATGGTTTTTGTTTGTTGAAAAGATGTTGAACAAAATTAACTAAATTGGATTGATTATCTACTAGGAATTAGCAAATGCAAGAAATGTTATTGATTGTGTAAATATGATAAAGAAAACAATAATGAGAGAAAGGGTTCACACCCGGTTTCGGTAATTGCAAACCTAGGTTCCTACAAGTTTTAGAATTGACCTAATTGGATAAATGATTAACGGATTTAGTGTACCGTGACTTAGCTACCAATAACTATCATCATTCCTAAGAACGGACAAGAATGCACTTTGTAATCAACACAAGTAAATCCTAACCAAGATAATGCATAAGTGCACAAATTCATTTCACAAAGTCATAACTTTATCATTGTTCGACAATTTGCAAATCCAATTCAAATACACGACAATTATCAAAGGTGTTCAAAATCAAAACACAATTTGTCACACAAGTCAAAACTAAACACAAATCGAAATGCTAGATAATACAACTACCTACACCGGGGTGAAACCAAGGTGATTAGCCGCTCATCGTTGAAGGAACTTGATCACCGGATGACGAAAGCTTGAATCCTGACATCTTGAAGCTTGATGATGGAAATAAATGGTGATTAGGGTTTGTGGTGAATGATGGTGATGAGAATGAATGGATGGGTTGAATGGTTAGGGTTTTGAATGGAGATGATGGTGAAATTGGTTATAATGATTCTTGATTCGGATGATGGTTGGCGATGATGGATGATTGGTAGTGATGATGGTGATGATATTAGGCTCCGGTCAAAGATAATATTTATAAGCCCAAATTACCCTTAACTATGTGTTAGTGGTAGTAAGGGGTCGAACCACGAAGAGTATGTGGTTTGTGAATGGATTTGATTGAATTAAGATGAAAGTCAAAAATTATGAAGCTTACTATAATGTTTTTGTATTTTTATTTAGTTGAAAAAGGTGTGAATTGGTTTAATTGATTAAAGACTAATGATTAACGATTGCAAGAAAATTTGATTACTAAACAATAATGAGAAGAAGGGTTCACACCCGGCTTCGGTAGTTGCAAACCTAGGGTTGCTACAAGTTTTAGATCCAACTCAATTGTATATGATTAGCGGATTTAGTGTACCGTGACTTAGGTGCCAATAACTATCAACGTTTAGAAAAACGGACAAGACTGCACTTTGTAATCAACACAAGTAAAACCTAACCATGACAACACATAACTACACATAACCATTTCGCAAAGTCATAACTTTATAATCGTCGACAATTTACAAATACGAAACAAATGTAAGCTATTGTCAATGGTTTCAAAAATCAACACAATTTGTCACAAAGTTGAAGCAAGAAATAATTCAAAACCCTAAATTAAACAACTACCTACACCAGGGTGAAACCAATATGATTAGCCGCTCATGGTTGATGAAACTTGATCACCGGATGCTTGAAACTTGAATGAACTCATCTTGAAGCTTGAAGGATGGAATGATGAGGTGTAGGGTTTGTAATGGTGAAGGTTCAATGGATGAATGGATATTAGGGTTAATGGATGGATTGATGGTTGTGAATGATGATGATGATGATGTTCTTGATGATTAGGGTACTATGTGTGATTAGAGATGGAATGGAATTGATGGTTGTGCAAGAAGAAATTTAGCAAGTCGGTTGGAGGTAACACTTGCTTCTAACCAAGTCACCCAAACACCACAACTCACACCATCCATTGAAACTGATTCAATGGCAAATCAAAACTCAAACCACAACCTTAACCAAAATCAAAATCCGAACAAATTCCAATACCAAAGCAATTTCAATCCCTCCCAAAACGTACAACCTATACCGCAAGAGCAACCGGGTGGTAATAACAATTCTGGACCACCAACACCACCTTTCCGAAACCAAAATCCCAACAACACCCAAAGAACACCCCAACAACAAAACCTTCACCGACAAAATTCCTTACCCATCCACCTCGATGACCGGAATATCAATTCCGACCATAGAGGCAATCGAGATCGTGGCAATCCCGTGAATGAAGACCCGTTCGTTAATATAGATGACTTGAGAAACGCTATCCCAGACGATGAGCCGTTTAGTGTTCCCGGTTACCAATCGCCGGAACACGTGAGTATTCACTCGGAGTACTCGGATGACGGTGGGAATTACAACGAGCGGGTTGAAGATGACTTTTGGGAAGATGATAACGTGGGGAACTTTCATAACGTTCGGGGGTTTGAGTATGAGGACTTCGGCTATCAAAATGCTAATTTTGTGGGAAACAACGAGGGTTATGGTTATGGGAATGTCTGGAATGATGGTTATGGAAATAACCGCCAGCCACGAAACAATAATCAAAGGAACCGGGATGACGGTTATCACAACAATAACAACAATGCTAACCATAACCGGATTCCCCGATTCGTGGGGGGTGGTAATCAAGGTGGAGATGGAGGTGGTAATCGAAGAGATAACCGAAGACCAATGGATCAAGAAGTTGACGGTCCACATCGTCGTCAACAACCTCCAAGGGGCGTTAATGACCGTTTTAGGCCGGTGGTCATCGACAATGACTCACCGATTGTGTGCGAGAGAAGAATGTTTGATTGCAAGCCACATTACATCAGTATCCTCCCCACTTCAATGGGAGGACTAATGATGAACCGTATACCCATTTGGCGGAGTTTTCGGCCATATGTAGTATGATTGGAGGGCATGATTTCGCGTTGGGAGAGGTAAAGCTTTGATTATTTCAGTTCTCTTTGAAGGATAAGGCGAAACAATGGTTTCTCACACTTCCGGCGGGTAGTATTCGTACATGGGCTGAAATGCAACAAGTTTTTCTTGACGAGTATTATTCAATGGCGAAAACTGATGATGCTAGAGATGAAATTAGGTCTTTTCTCCAACTCTCGAGTGAACCATTACACGAAGCCTTCACTAGATACAAAGAACTAATCCGGAAGTGCCCTCATCACCAAATTGAAAAGTGGGAATTGGTTAAATGCTTTGTTAGGGGTTTGTATGATGAGACGTGGAACCACCTTGAGTCGACGAGTAATGGAACTTTGTTGAGTAATCACGAGGATGAAGATTGGGAGTTTCTCGAGAGGATGAGCAAGAGGTCAAAGGCGAAAGAATCAGCCGACCGAGCCAAAAAGCACTCTACCTCAAGGTCTTGGCTCGATTGTGATGCGAGTTCTAAGGATCGAATTGAAACGTTGGAGCGGGAGTTGGCTCGCAAGAAGAAAAAGGAAGTGGGTGCGGTGCAATATGCCGTATGTGAAGAATGCGGAGACATCGGTCACCGGACCGAGAATTGTCAAGCCACCATGGATGTGAATCAAGTGTATGGAGACCGGAGGCAATACGATATGAACTCCAACACTTACCACCCCGCATTGAGGAACCATCCTAACTTTAGGTATGGTAATGCCTCCAATCAAATGAACCCGAATTTCCAATCGGGAAATCAAGGTGGGTATTCGCATCAAACTCGCCAAGGAGGTAACCAAGAGGGCTACCAAAGGAACAACCATGGTGGTGGTAGTGATTTGAACGCCAAAATGAATGCAATGCTTTCAATGATGCAAGAGTCCAAGAAGGAGAATGAAATTCGGGACAAGTCGCATGAAGCATTAGCAAAACAAGGGGCCAATTAGCGGAAGAGGTGGCTCAAATGCGGGGAAGTATAGGAAGGCTTCCGAGTGACACTACGATGAACCCGAAGCATCAAAGTTCAAGCACGAGCAATGTGAGGAATGTGCACATTAGCGCGGTAAGTTTCCTTTCAAATGATGAGGTTTGTAGTAGTGTTGAAAGCATTCCACCACTATAATGCCTTGATGGTGTAGTGGAAAATACAAGTGATGAGTCGGAAAGTAAAAATGAACAAGAAGCGATTTCACAAATTAAAATTGAAAACATGAATAAAAATTCTTTTTGTGAAAATTGTTTAAATCAAATTGCTTGAAGAACGGTGCCCACCAAAGGACAAGAGGTGGGAAATTTTTAAACAAGAAAAAATTAATTTTCCGTTACTTGATGACATTAAAAAAGTTCCGGCTCATGTGGAATGCTTGAAAGAGTTGAGCATTGAAAAACAGCACAACAAATTACCCGAACCGATTGATTTGGTATCATATGTTAGTGCCGTCTTATCGAGTGCGCTCCCCCAAAAAGCTCAAGATCCTGGAGATCCTCTTATTCCAATTCAAATTGGAACATTTAAAATTGAGAGGGCGCTCCTCGATCTTGGAGCTTGTGTGAACATTTTGCCCAGGAGTTTGTATGACCTTGCATCTTTTGATATGTTTGAGACCATAGACCGAATACAAGCACGAGAATGATTAAGGCATTAGGTAAACCCTTTTATTTTACACCTTTTATTTATCCTTACCCGAAATTTATCCCTTAGTCACCAACTTTGAGCCTAAACCTTTTGTTTGACAACCCACTTAGCCCATACCCATAAACCTTTTTCTTTTCAAGCCCGTGTGATGAAAATTCGATTATAGGATCATGTGTTTGTATAGTTGTAATTCATATTTATTGAAAAAAAAGCAAAGATTCAAAAAAATATTGCGAAAAAGAATGAAAAAAACATTGAGAAAAACACAAAAAGATGTGTAGTAGTTATTGAATAAAAGGTGAAAATTGTTGCCTATTAGATTGATGTTTATGTTTAGTTTTGTTTAGCATAGTCGTTTGTAATAAAATTCTCATTTTCATCACATTAGCCACTTTAAAAATATCCTATTTCCTACCCTTCGCCTAGCCTCAATACAACCCTTTCAAAGACCTTTTGACTTGTGCTTAGTATTCGTGTTCGGTGGTGGAGAATGATTGAGTTGTAAGCCTATGCGGGTACATGTTCTATTCAGTTTGGAGCGATTACTTTAAAAAGTGCTAATACATCATTAAAATTAGCCAACTTGTAAACTGAGGGGAGTGAACATTGTGAGCGATATGTATGAATTGCGAGTTTTAAGTGCGGGTTAATCTTGGATAACCACTTTTACATGACTAATCATTTATTGCTAAATATGTAGAAAATTGTAAAAAGCTTGAACCGGGCATGACATTAAACCTTAACCTTCGTCTCGGGAATAGGGAGTGTGTTTCTTGTTCGACCCACGTGAAAGTGAATTACAGATTTGCTTGAGTGTAAGCAAAAGACAAGTGTGGGGATGTGATACGTGCTCGAATAACGGTGTTCAGTTGTGTCTAAGTTTGAGTTTTTACTTGACTTTTTATTCCGAATAGCTTAATTTTAATTAGATTTGTGTTTTGCAGGTTTAATGGAGTTTAAGGTGCTTTTCGGGAGCTTTACAGGCCACCGGGAGCAAACGGGATCAGCTGGGGATGTGAAATGAACAAAACCGGGTTTATCACGAAGTTTGGATGTGTTTTGGGAGATGTTAATGGATTTAAAATGAATATATCGGAAGATGGCATGATATAGGGCTGAATTACGAGTACATGGGCGAAAACGGTGAGTAAAACGGAGCTAAAACGAAGAAGTTATGAAGAAAACAAAAAGTGAGGTTTATGGCACCGTTGGCGACGCCCAGGGGACTGTCGACGACGCCCCTCAGAAGTGTCCGTCGGCAGATTTAGTCCGTAAACAGCCGTTTAAGCCGTCGGGTGATTTTGGCACTTCCAGGGGCCGTCGGGGACGCCCAGGGGGCCGTCGTCGACGCCCCTCACTGCTTTGGTTCGCGAAAGTTGAGATTTGGGTTGTTGGGGACGAGTTATAACATCAATTTGACCAAGAAACGGGGGTTACTCTTGTTTTTGAGTTTGAAACTTATTCTTGGAGCCTAATATCATCACCATCATCACTTCCAATCCACCTCTAACATCATTATCACCGATCACCTAGCATCATCAACCTTCACCCGAATCAACCCGAATCACCATTCAATTCATCTTCATCACCATCCACAAACCCTAACCATTCATCCATCATTCTTTCTACCATCATCTCTCACCAAAACCCTAACCATCAACCATTCCTCCATTCTTCAAGCTTCAAGATGATGAACATTGAGTTCCAATCATCCGGTGATCAAGTTTCTTCAACCATGAGCGGCTAATCACCTTGGTTTCACCCCGGTGTAGGTAGTTGTATTATCTAGGGTTTCGATTTGTGTTTAGTTTGACTTGTGTGACAAATTGTGTTTTGATTTTGAACACCTTTGATAATTGTCGTGTATTTGAATTGGATTTGCAAATTGTCGAACGATGATAAAGTTATGACTTTGTGAAATGAATTTGTGCATTTAAGCGTTATCTTGGTTAGGATTTACTTGTGTTGATTACAAAGTGCATTCTTGTCCATTCTTAGGAATGTTGATAGTTATTGGCACCCAAGTCACGGTACACTAAATCCGTTAATCATTTATCCAATTAGGTCAATTCTAAAACTTGTAGGAACCTAGGTTTGCAATTACCGAAACCGGGTGTGAACCCTCTTTCTCTATCTTGTTTAAACAATCAATTACCTTTCTTGTAATTTGTTAATCATTAGTAACTTAATCAATCCATTTAGTTTAATTCACATCTTTTCAACCAAACAAAAATACAAAAATATTCTAGCAAGCTTCATAAGTGTGACATTTGTTTAAATTCAACCAAGTCCATTCGCAAACCACATACTCTTCGTGGTTCGACCCCTTACTACCACTAGCTAATTGTTAAGGGTAATTAGGGTTATAGATATTATCTTTGACCGGAGCGCGACACTCCGATCATCGCAAAACCTTATAATTCTTAAAATACTTGAAAATTTGGTATAGATGGTGTTGCCCCAAGAGCAAAAATGAATCAACAGCGCTCTAGACGGTTTAGAGCAGCCAAGGTGACTATCTTTTGTTATATGTTTATATTGATTCTATTTCTTTGTGGCTTCTACCTTTTAGTCATTTAAGTCTTTTAGTGTTCAACATTTGTTTATTACTTTTTTTATTCATTCTCAGCCAGACCTTAGCGAAGTGGAACAGTTTATTCAGGCTTTGGGTTCATATGAAGATCA
>JARYGA010004364.1:0-55688 GCA_030545235.1 Helianthus tuberosus | reverse complement strand
AAATCTTGATCTCATCAAACCTTGTGCACCTCCTAAACATGTTGTCAGAATAGTCAATGCATTAAATCTTATCAATTGTTTTGAATTATGTGAGAACCTAATTGTGTTAGACACATGAAAGTTAGATATTGAATGATGATGATGATGATGAAACTGATTGAAAAAGGGTTTAATTGTGTTAACAGAATGATTGGGTAGGTGATTTAGGTTTGTGATTTAGTTCATTAATCAACATATAGTTATCGACCCAATGAAGGTGTCAGCCCACTAATACATCGATCCAATAATTGTCTCTTGAATGATTTAACAGTTGTCGGTCACTATTGTTTGTAAAGATAATAAACATGATTTTGAGGATTCAATATTGTTTCTTTTAGGAGGAGTATTGTTAGTCGGTACCTATATTTGATGAACAAATGTGATATAAACTGCAATGTAAATGAACGAATTACCTTGATGACTATTTGAGGATTGGGGGAAATAATATTTATGCACTTCAAAGATTTAATGGTTATTTCATATAATGATCTCGATCAACAGTAGGTTAAGTATGCATGAAGTATGTGAATAGGTGTCGGTATGGATATTTGCTACAACTTGTGTGATAGTACGAATTATACTTGTTATGACAACGTGATGATTATATGTTGGTTGTTTATTGCTCGAGCGATACGTGTGAATAGATACGTGAATTGTGAATTCATGAAACTGACTATCTCTGGTAACCACGATAGGATTTAACTGACCAACTGTTTAACGAGCATTTTATCTAACCGATCAAACCGAAGGTGAGTTCATTCCTCTTGAGCATACGTCCCGGTGATTGGGACAGTCTTTGGGTATCCCTGAGAGGGATTGGTTTTGGGTAAATCATGGGTATTCCTGAGAGGAATATGTCTTTTGGGTAAATCTGGAATGTTGGATAATATACTCATCCTATCACCATTAAAGTCCCTCCGTTTTGTTTGGTTACCAGAGAGGTAACAAAGTATTAGTTGGTAGCGCTACTTAGGTTTGGCAACCTCACCCCGTACCTGGGAGGACGGGCGTTGAACTAATGACCTAGTCATGACCAATGCTTTGATAGGAGCATTGGAGAAAGGGCAAAATAATCAGAAGCCGTCTTGTATTCGGGGTATTATCAACATTACTTTCGGATTTAAATTCAATGGATTAACTAAACACTTGGTAACCAACGTTTTCGTAAAACTATGAACTCACCAGCGTTGTCTGATACACTTGTTGCATGCTCGCAGGTTGTTTGATATCTTGGATTTGGGAACTTGCTGTCTGGTGTAGCTGGAGTGGTCATGGGTCAAACTAGAGGGATTCATGTGATTGAATTATTGATATCATGCATTGGTTTACTAATTGCTTTTGCGGAACATGTTGGTTTTCGTTTAAATTTGTTGGTGGTGATTTTCATTAATAATTGAGAATTTGATTTATAAACTTGTATGGGTTCGATGTAATTAGTGGCTCATTGTTGGTACGTCACACGCCTAACAGGGACATTCCCTAGGTGGTATTTTGGGGGTGTGACATCCATCATTCGATACCCAGACCGGCATTCGTCCCAACTTTACGGTCTTGTTTCGCCTAGGAAATACCGTACCATCCCAATTTCCAACATTCATTCATCAAAAACATTTTTACTTCGAAACGTATGACTTATCAAATTTCATATATTTTCGAAAAAAATATATATTTTATATTAAAAGATATGTTTTATTTCAAAAACATTATTAAACCCTTTTATTGGGGTGCTCTACCCCAAAATATATACAAAGCAGTAAAAAGAGGGGTTTAGTGACACTCACCTTTGGGTGCGTATTTTAATAGCCCAATACCAGAGATTGATTTTCTACACGTCCTAATATAGGAACGATTCTAAATCAATATATATAACACAAAAATCCTAAGTTTCTCCGTTTCTTAGAATTACCACATAACTTTGAGATTTTCTTGAAAAGTTATCATTTTTGATTATGTTGGCATGTTAATATAAATATGAGTCTATATATATATATATATTTATGATTTTGTGGCTTGAACGATTTTATTGGTGACCATTATTGTGTAAATCCGTTAACTCTTCCGTTTACATGCAATATATCTACGGTTTGCGCGTCGTAATATATATACATAAACGTTCATATAATTTAACACCGAGACTCGCGAAATCTTGTTAACTTATCTATTTTGTCATTTTCAAAGCAAATATACATAAAACATCTCATAAGTACCAAATTTTATACTCGACAAACAAATTACACATTTAACGCGATTTTCACCGTTTCTACCGCACAAAACATACAAGCATACATGCGTAAGCTAGATTTCTAACATCATGTTAAAAACTTAAAATATTTTAATATTCTTATGTTTAAATCACTTAACACATTTTGCCACATAAAGTTTACCCAAAATTTTACCCACACTAGTGTACATTGAAAAATGCGTATTTTAGCGATTCGGTAACGTTTTCGGGCGTCGAAAGTCACGTATGACCAACCAAACACCAAGTAAACTTAAAATTAGTTAAAATACTTCTTTCTAAACTAAAAACATCAGTTTATTTACTGATCTAAATCAGTTTTACAAAAATCACTCGAAAAGCCGATTTTTGATCGTTTTAACGCATAGTTTTGCGTTAAACATTACTATAACCATCCCAACTCGAAACGACTTGATATTTTAACACAATGAATGTTATTTACTGATTAAAATAGCAGTTATAATCAGATTAGTGAAGTTTTTGTTTATGTGACAACTCGTGGTTTCAATAGTCCTAGTACTTGTTCTTGCCTGCACCTTGATACTTGATATTTGCTAATTGATACTTGATATTTGCTACTTGATATTTGATACTTGATATTTGATATTTGATATGTCTAGTTTTACTTGAAAGGTTGCGAGTTAAATTGTGTAGAGCATGAATGGTTTTAGTTATACGCATTATGTTAGTTATGTCATACAAAATTATCGGATCACACACCCAAACTAAAAAAACTCACTTCTTGTGCTTTGATACTCGGCCCATACACTCACACCCTACTAAACCCAACTAGTGGAGGCCCAAAGCCCATCTCCTATACTACACGTATTCAGGAGGGACTTGTATTGTGTTTTTGGGGTGATTTTAGAAATACACAAACCCTTATCTCCTCCCTTCCTTTGGATCGACGGCATTTACTCTTCTCGAAGCCCTCTCCCCTCCTGAAGCTTGTCTCTTCCGTGTCTTGCAACATTCACTTTTCGGTTAGTATGAGTATACTGATTCTATTATCTTGATTGGTTAGTTCGGCTAGGTGCAAAATATTATCGATATGCATGAGATTTATGAACTTGCATGATAATGAAGTGTGATGAACTCATGATGGTAGGGACTGATTTGGTACGATCTGTTAATGTTCTGGATGTTAATTGATGTTAATCGCTAAACAAAGGCCTACACATGTGTGTGTCTGACTCGATTGACAATTATGTGATTGATGTTTGAGTATAGCGTGTGTGATGTTCATAGGGGTCTTGATTTATTTGATAATATGATTGTCTGATGATTGCGATTATCATCCGAATTAGCTTGTTAGCATATTATTGTTTTATGAACTGCTAATATGTTCTTGGGAGATAATGTTGTTTGATCCAAAATAATTAGAGAACTATTGATAATTGATGGTTGCGTATATTCTGTGAAGTAATTGATAGAATTCCATATTTGTTTTGACCATAATTAGAGGAAAGTGTAACAACCAAAACTTGGACCGCACACTTTTGTCTCGGTCACACAGCCCATTTAGGTTAGATGAATATTAGGCCTTGCATCTTAATAATGAATTGCACAAGTTTAATGCATTGCACAGTCAATAGTGGGCCGCACCATACAGATGAGCCTTATGTCCGTTTAGAAATAAAACGTTACTGGACCACATATATATATATATATATATATATATATTCTATAATCTTTCAAATAGCATGTGATATAGAATGATAAATGAATCTAATTGGGCCATCACCCTCTCATTAATTGTATGTGAGATCTATTGAGACATGTGACTGAACCCTTTTAATATTGAAAGAATGAAGATGTTTTGATTGTTATTATTGGACCGATTATAGTAGGATATTCCATTTAAATCAAGAAATCATGCGGTTAATGTTGAGCTAGTCTGATGAATGGATGAATTAGGATTATATGTTAATCTGAGTAAATGGAATATTGAGTATGTTTATTAACAGTATCATTAAATGCTGCATGATGCTTCTTAGGAAACAAAGAGATAGGATATAATATGTGACAACCTGATTTGCTGAATGGGCTTTGATAACTAGCGGGCACCTCAAGTGGGCCACACCTAGTTTGGGCCGCAACCCTCGGGTTTAAGTAAACGAGTCACACAATTAATCCAAATCACACATTGGGCCTCGTGAGTATATGTAAACAAAGTATGAATGCATATGTTATGTTTTGGGCCGTAAATATGGAGCCGAGCAAATTATGGATACGTGTATAAATTGGGTGTACATGGTTGCGTGGGGTGTCTAACTGATGAGTAATAGGTGAACTAAAGGTGCATCGTATATGTTTTATGGTAATTCTCTTGTGTGATGACGTGATCGACTTGGATGTAAACTGATTGTTGTATATATGCACATCATAGGCTTTGATTGAATAAGTGAGATCAAGAAACTAATCTATACCGAGCAAACCAAGGTGAGTTCACACACTTTCTAAGACATGGGATTCCCAGTGGTTGGGAATGGGTTAAAGAATTAAAACAAAACCTACATATCCTCCTTGGGTAGGATATGTATCGCCATGGGTCGAGATACATGGAATCTACATATCCTCCTTGACTTGTTGTTACATGCCTTGCAGGTCTATATGCTTATATTATTTGGAACTTGCTGTCTGGGAGGCTGAAGTGGTCATGGGTCGAGATACATGGAATCTCAATACAAGCTCATTGGTTTATGTACACTTGGTTTACTAAACAATTAACAAATGATTTATGCTTCCGCTGTATACAATGAGTGATATGTAACGTTTGTAACGCTTTATGTTAATAAATGAAAGTTTTATTTAATTATAATTATGAGTTCAATGTGATTGGTGGCTTGGATCCTGGTACGTCACATGCCCTGCGGTAATTCCGCATGTGGTATTTTGGGGGTGTGACAGATTGGTATCAGAGCCATTGGTTATAGTGAACTTGGTTTTAAAAAGGGGGAAATGTTTTTATAAAACCAGACTATAACCGAACAGTTCTGAAAACATGAATACGACCATGACACTCAGCTCCAGATTGCAAGGTTCGTCCCTCTTACTTGTTTTTATACATTACGTAACTAGTACACACTTGTCTATGACGAAACATACGAACACACACTCGTCACTATAGCATGATGGCATGGATTGCTTCCTTACCTTATGATGCATTGATAGTATGCCATAGTCCTTGGATTTTTGTGATCTTATTACCTTGACGACCTCCGTTTGACATCTGAGTTTGAGGAACCATTTGACATGAGTTAGGAGGAACTGAGATGAACATGCAAGTCACAATATTATTGTGGGTGCACACATAATAATAATGTGGGGTGCATGTGAGTTCCAGTGAGCCTTAACAAGTGGAAAAGGGGTTCCGTTCCGTTATTTGATCGATGTGAAACATAACAAACCTATAGGAATCATAGCAGTTATTGTCCCCTACTCGAAGGTGAACTTTTCATTCATCTCTGGATCCCTTCGAATCTCGATGCTATCGAGTATTACCTGAACACCCATCTGAACACCTAGCGAACCGTGTAGAATGTGAGGTGCTTATACGAGCGTCCCTGAGTTGGATGTCGCAGTGTCGAATGATTGAGCGATACTATTTTCACTCCTCTTCATTTGCTGGAACTCACGTATTGACGTCTTAGATCCCGAAGTGTGATCACTTCTGCAACACTCCCGCAACATACTGTGTATTACTTGAACAACTTGCAACATCGATGGACATGAAGTTGAGCGTAGTACTTTACCAACCTCAGTACTTTGACAACCCTAGTTACCGGCAACGAGCACCCGCGAATTGGCTTGAATCGAATCCTTAACCCCTGTCAGCGACTCATGGGAGTCAACTCTTACGAAACAATCAGGACACCAGCAATGACAATCGACTATAACGGGGAATGTGTAACTGCCAGCACAGTGAGTAGCACTTTAGGACGTGGCTCAGAATGTGAAAAGATGGACCTTGATGGTGAAGAATCGTAGAGATCCGTCTCAAACAACCGCATTGGAGGCAACGGTCACGGCAACATCAAGGTACTTGAAATGATAGCCTACTGTAAGGAAATAAAGGTGCCTACAACATGGATTGGCCGTGAATAAGTTAAGAAGACAACGACCAAGGGAACAACGACAGTACTTGAAATCCTTGTAATGAAAACAACAACACTAGAAATGATGCTCATGGAAGGGCATTTAGAATTGGCGTGGGCGACGCCAGGACTTTAGCAACATGGTAGCTAGTATGAGTGGCTAATTGCTTCGTCTCTGTTCCGTTTGACCCTGATGCTCTTTGAATTTGAACCTGTTGTGGGATCGGCTGACGGTAAGACAATTGAAATTTCACATGTTAGCTAGGATGCAAACTCGACCTTGTGGGACAAGCGTTCAACATCGATCTTCTTTCTGCTATCCTCGATGGTTTGAAGTAGTAGTTAGAATGGATTGGTAATCCATACATCGCGCAGATATACCCAGTGAGAAGAAAACATTGCGTATCCCTCTCTCTAGTGGAGAATCGTCATCTGTTTCAAGTATCGGAATTGTGCGAAGGTTAACGTCAACTCTGCAATGGAAGCCCGGAAGTGTCCATGGAAGGATTACCCTGCTATGTTAGCACTTATTATTGATGTTAAGGCTAAGGAAAAGAGGATTGAGGATCCACCCTTTGTTCGTGATTTCTACCTATGTGCTACCAGAAGAACTATCAGGTGTACCTTCACATCGTCCGATGGAATATCAGATCAGCAACATGTCAGAGGCAGCCCTGATTACTCGTACACTTACCGTCCTGCACCAGGAGGGTTGCAAGAGCTGTTTAATCAGCTACAGGGATTATTGAACAGGAGTTTTGTTCAACCTAGCTTTTCGCTTTGGGGATCCCCAGTTAGATCCATGAATTTTCATATGTGTACTGATTATTGGGAACTTAGCCAGGTGAGAGTGAAGAACCGCTTGCCTCGACCATGTATTGACAACCTGTTGACCAGTTGCGAGGAACAAGCTTCCATGCGAGGATTGGCTAGTGAACGAACTATCGTCAGATGGAAGTCCCAGGGGAGAATGCTCTTAGAACAGCATGTTGAATGTAATGTAGCCATTTCAACGTTATACACCATGATCATTGAGTTGACCAACACACCAGCAGCTTCAGGGGTCACATGAATCAACCGTATTTGTTGACAACGTTCTGAATCAGGACCAGGAGAAAGGAACACCATGGGTGGCATATGTATCCTATTTCAGCGCTTCTGTGGGAGGAGCCGTTGCTTGCGAAGTCTTGTTATATGTCACATCTATATTCGAGAGATGCGTTCTGATCACGTAACCAACGAAGTAGGAATCCCAACACTGCAATGCACTGAGCATCGTCTTTGCCCGAGGGTGCGGGTGATCTAGTGGTATACCGTGATGGTTCAAATCAGAGTTCCAGTTACACGCCGATGCAACACGAGGAAGTGATAGCTTACGTGGTGGATTAACAGGAAGAATTGCACGACTCACAACCTGGGGTGGAACCCATGCTTTTTGGATTTGAGTTGGAGGCATTACATGGACGGTACCAAATGCATTACCTAGACCGATCACAAGGGCCTCCCGTATACCGTTGTTTCGAGGGAGCTAAATCATGCAACGACATCGCTGGATGGAACTTTCGAATGATTGCGACTGTGGAACCTGAGCGTGCACGCGCTTTGCAGCCCACTATCCGCTATAACTTGCCTGATCAGACTCGCTATGTTCGAACTAGAAGAGGATTTTCAAGTTGAACCCATGCGGGGCATGGAGAAGCAACCGTGGACAGGTCGGACGATATTCGTTACCTCATGGAATGAGTATGGATTCCATTACACAGCAACTGGAGGAAACTTGTGTTGAGCAAAGCAATCTATAAATCTTGCACTGGTGATCGGGCATGAAGGCCCACCTAGCTAGGTATGGGAATGATGTTTGACTTGTGGGAAAGTCAAGGTGAAGTGTTAGCAACTAGAAACACCTATATGGAAAGCGAAAATAGACTGCCATGGATTTGGTTGCTAGTCTACTTACAACTCAAAACGGAAACAATATCACCTGGATGATCGTTGATTGTCTCACGTAACCAGCACACTTTCTAGCCATCAAGGAAACGGATAAGTTTTCTACACTTGCAGTTATCGACCTGAAAGAAGTGGTTGCTAGGCACGGGGTGCCAACCTCCAATATCTCTGATTGCGACCCACGATTTGCATCTGATTTGTGGCAAGTAATGCACAAATCCTTTGGCTCACGTCTAGACATTAGCACAGCATATCATCCACAGACGAATGGGCAGACTGAACTCACCATCCAAACTCTTGAAGACATGCTTCGGGCATGTGAAATCGACTTTGGCAACGGCTGGGAAGGACACCTCCCTTTAGTGGAGTTTTTGTATAACAACAGTTACCACACCAGCATTCAGGCTTCTCCGTTCGAGGCATTGTATGGACGGAAGTTCCGATCACCTCTTTGTTGGGCAGAAGTTGGAAACAGCCAAATCACTAGCCCAGAACTCGTCGTAGACACAACAGAGAAGATTGCAAAGATACGACAACGAATGGCGGCAGCTCGTGACCGTCAGAAAAGCTACGCTGATAAGCGTAGGAAACCACTCGAGTTCCAGGTTGGGGATCGAGTACTACTTAAAGTCTCACCTTGGGAAGGTGTAGTTCGTTTTGGTATACGAGACAAACTCAACCCACGATATGTTGGACCTTTCGAAATCACGGAGAGAATTGGCAAGGTGGCCTACAGATTGAATCTACCCGAAGAACTCAGTGGAGTTCACAACGTATTCCATGTGTCAAATCTGAAGAAGTGTCTGTCAGATGAAACTCTTATAGTTCCTTTCAAGGAGCTCACCATCGACGATCAGTTGCGAATTGTCGAAGAACCAGTGGAAATCTTGGACCGGGAGGTCAAGATCCTCAAACGCACCAGGATACTTATTGTTCTAGTTCGTTGGAACTCCCGTCATGGCCCAGAGTTTACCTGGGAATTCTATTGAGGCTGAAGCTACTGCGGAATTTCGGGACGAAATTCCAAACCAACAGGGGGATGATGTGACACCCCAGGAAAACCAGGAAACCATGCAACCTAACTAGCTTCCTCAGTAACTACGTGCTAAATTTCGGGACGAAATTTCTTTCAAGTTGGGGATGATGTGACAACTCGTGGTTTCAATAGTCCTTGTACTTGTTATTGCCTGCACCTTGATACTTGATATTTGCTAATTGAAACTTGATATTTGCTACTTGATATTTGATACTTGATATTTGATATTTGATATGTCTAGTTTTACTTGAAAGGTTGTGAGTTTAATTGTGTAGAGCGTGAATGGTTTTAGTTATACACATTATGTTAGTTATGTCACACAAAATTATCGGATCACACACCGAAACTAAAGAAACTCACTTCTTGTGCTTTGATACTCGGCCCATACACTCACACCCTACTAAACCCAACTAGTGGAGGCCCAAAGCCCATCTCCTATACTACAGGTATTCAGGATGGACTTGTATTGTGTTTTTGGGGTGATTTTAGAAATACACAAACCCTTATCTCCTCCCTTCCTTTGGATCGGCGACATTTACTCTTCTCAAAGCCCTCTCCCCTCCTGAAGCTTGTCTCTTCCGTGTCTTGCAACATTCACTTTTTGGTTAGTACGAGTATACTGATTCTATTATCTTGATTGATTAGTTCGGCTAGGTGCAAAATATTATCGATGTGCATGAGATTTATGAACTTGCATGATAATGAAGTGTGATGAACTCATGATGGTAGGGACTAATTTGGTACGATCTATTAATGTTCTGGATGTTAATTGATGTTAATCGCTAAACAAAGGCCTACACATGTGTGTGTCTGACTCGATTGACAATTATGTGATTGATGTTTGAGTATAGCGTGTGTGATGTGCATAGGGGTCTTGATTTATTTGATAATATGATTGTCTGATGATTGCGATTATGATCCGAATTAGCTAGTTAGCATATTGTTGTTTTATGAACTGCTAATATGTTCTTGGGAGATAATGTTGTTTGATCCAAAATAATTAGAGAACTATTGATAATTGATGGTTGCGTATATTCTGTGAAGTAATTGATAGAATTCCATATTTGTTTTGACCATAATTAGAGGAAAGTGTAACAACCAAAACTTGGACCGCACACTTTTGTCTCGGTCACACAGCCCATTTAGGTTAGATGAATATTGGGCCTTGCATCTTAATAATGAATTGCACAAGTTTAATGCATTACACAGTCAATAGTGGGCCGCACCATACAAATGAGCCTTATGTCCGTTTAGAAATAAAACGTTACTGGA
Source organism: Helianthus tuberosus (assembly GCA_030545235.1). Taxonomy (NCBI): domain Eukaryota; kingdom Viridiplantae; phylum Streptophyta; class Magnoliopsida; order Asterales; family Asteraceae; genus Helianthus; species Helianthus tuberosus. Next base: position 45,058 of record JARYGA010004364.1, on the reverse strand, counting down.
CCACACACACACACACACACATATATATATATATATATATATATATATATTCTATAATCTTTCAAATAGCATGTGATATAGAAAGATAAATGAATCTAATTGGGCCATCACCCTCTCATTAATTGTATGTCAGATCTATTGAGACAAGTGACTGAACCCTTTTAATATTGAAAGAATGAAGATGTTTTGATTGTTATTATTGGACCGATTATAGTAGGATGTTCCATTTAAATCAAGAAAGCATGCGGTTAATGTTGAGCTAGTCTGATGAATGGATGAATTAGGATTATATGTTAATCTGAGTAAATGGAATATTGAGTATGTTTATTAACAATATCATTAAATGCTGCATGATGCTTCTTAGGAAACAAAGAGATAGGATATAATATGTGACAACCTGATTTGCTGAATGGGCTTTGATAACTAGCGGGCACCTCAAGTGGGCCACACCTAGTTTGGGCCGCAACCCTCGGGTTTAAGTAAACGAGTCACACAATTAATCCAAATCACACATTGGGCCTCGTGAGTATATGTAAACAAAGTATGAATGCATATGTTAAGTTTTGGGCCGTAAATATGGAGCCGAGCAAATTATGGATATGTGTATAAATTGTGTGTACATGGTTGCGTGGGGTGTCTAACTGATGAGTAATAGGTGAACTAAAGGTGCATCGCATATGTTTTATGGTAATTCTCTTGTGTGATGACGTGATCAACTTGGATGTAAACTGATTGTTGTATATATGCACATCATAGGCTTTGATTGACTAAGTGTTATCAAGAAACTAATCTATACCGAGCAAACCAAGGTGAGTTCACACACTTTCTAAGGCATGGGATTCCCGGTGGTTGGGAATGGGTTAAAGAATTAAAACGGAACCTACATATCCTCCTTGGTTAGGATATGTACCGCAATCCTACATGGGTAGGATGCCAATATTAATCCTGCGTATTCTCCTTGGGTAGAATACGTACGTTCGTCCTCCTTGGGTAGGACAACAACCTTAAACTTACTAGACAAAACTCTATCATGAAGTCCCTCATTTTTATATCGACTTAATCGCCGGGCCAATGGCGAGCGGGTCATTAGTTAATAGCGCTATTAGGGTTGACAAGCCTCACACCGTGCCGGTCGGACGGGCGTGTACTAATGGATCTGGGCACTTAGTCAATGATGATAGACATTGATGTAGGGCACAACTTATGTTCGTCAGTTGTCGATATGGTAACGGTCTAGTGGTTCACATGGGGAAGCCCCCACTGGTTTTGGATATGGTTTGGGAAACAAGGAAACTTGTTAACTTATGGTTTACAAACGAACTCATGGTTTTTAGAACAACTTTAAGACGAACACTCAACTGTGAACTCGCTCAACTTTGTTGTTGACTCGTTGTTACATGCCTTGCAGGTCTATATGCTTATATTATTTAGAACTTGCTGTCTGGGAGGCTGAAGTGGTCATGGGTCGAGATACATGGAATCTCAATACAAGCTCAATGGTTTATGTACACTTGGTTTACTAAACACTTAACAAATGATTTATGCTTCCACTGTATACAATGAGCGATATGTAACGTTTGTAACGCTTTATGTTAATAAATGAAAGTTATATTTAATTATAATTATGAGTTCAATGTGATTGGTGGCTTGGATCCTGGTACGTCACACGCCCCGCGGTAATTCCGCATGTGGTATTTTGGGGGTGTGACAGTTTAAGTCACATAAATCATGCGATTTCACGTATTTTACAACCTTTAATGCACCAAGTACTACATGCAAAGCTAGCAAACATTATGACAAAGTTATATGTCACTAAACACTTTAAAATAACTTTATTTTAGTGTTTATAATCTGTCCAAAACTGATTTTTGTTAAATCATACTCAAATCACCTTTTTTATAAACATTTATCTCCATGCATGATCTAGTTAGTGCATCTAGTATACCCATATCATAATATCTTCATTCAACATGACCTTAAATGCATCAAAGACCATATTTATGTCATGTTCTTCTATATCAAAACATATTCATTTCATTATCATTAAATCATTTTCACATAAATGCAAACATTCCTTCTTTTATTTACATATGACAAAACTTTATGTATGCATTTTATATATATATACATACATACATACATACATACATACATACATACATACATACATACATACATACATACATACATACATACATACATACATATACGACACACACACATATACATACATGTATAAACTTCCAAAACTTTACTTTTTAACACATCTATTTCAAATCATGGAACCTTTTTAAGAACATTCTTTTAGGACACCTTTACAACACATGCAAGTAATCATGGAACCATCTTTCAAAATCAAGTCAAGTAAGAATCATTTAACAAAATCAAAACACAACTAGATACACACACACTCCTAAATTTTCGGCCATATATACATATATATACTTACTCACTTTTCTTTGATTTAAATCCCATTCTTTGTTAAATACAAGTTTTGTGATTTATTCCAAGTTCAAGAGAAACCATCTAACATCTCCATCATCACTATAAATCAAGAACATGATTTAAAAACAAGTTTATACCTTCAAGATTTTTAGATGGGTTTTTGAGAATAGATGATGATATGAAGGTTGTTCTTGCTTGAAATCACTTCCAAACACCCTTTTTAGCTTGAAATCATCATGGAAAGCTCTTGATTCTTCATAAAAAGATAGAAAATTTTTGAATGTGGGTTTCTAAGGGGGTGTTCGGCCGAGATATACAAGAGGGAGAGTGAGGGAGTGATTTTTTTTAGAAGTTATGTCTTGCATTGGATGGATTTTGAGTATTAGAGAAGCTTTAATCATTTCCACATTTTCCCAAGGCTACACATGGAAGACAGAGAGAGCCTCGTGTCTCCCATGGCCGCCACCTATATCCTTCCTCACATATTTTACACATATATACACACATATATATATACATATCTATGCAAATTGGTATTAAAACAGGTATTTTACTTGATACCGGGTATTTTATCTAGCGTTTTAATCCCGTTTTAGTGCGTTTTAAATTTTTTTATCGTTCTATAAAAATAATCACTCAAGATTATTACTGAAATAATTACCAGTTGCCTTGACTGGCTGCGTTGACAATATTTTGTTTAATTCGCGCAGTATCGCGCATTACGCGCTCAAACTCGAAAAATAGAGTTTCTTAGCGTTTTAAATTATTTTTCCACACGGATATGATTAAAATTATTATTCCAATCATAACAGATTATTTTTAGGATTTTAACACTGATCGGGTGGTCACCGACGTTCGTTTCACATTTTAACCGTTACGCGATAAGCGTTTATCTTACCGTTGCCAACATAATTTTTTTTTATCAAAGTTTAATTTTACCAACACATTGAATTTCACATATAAACATCATAACCAGTCAATTACAGCCCTGTTACCTATTCACACCACGTGTTACAATTGTACGGTACAGCCTTAAAAGCCGGGTGTCACTGTCTCCCCCTGTTTAGGAAATTTCGTCCCCGAAATTTTTACTCTACAGGTTTTGTTTTCGCACTAAGTAAGAATAAAAAAACGGATATAATGAATATAGTCTTATAGTTTCTGCAAGAAACTGGGATTCTTACGAAGAATCTTCATAGACCTATATTACATACATCCTCGATTCCTAAACTCACGTCTCAACGCTCTCTATCCTTTCCAGGGCTCAACAGTTACAAGCACTTAATCAGGAAGATTAAGTCAAAGTTTCACCAGCTCAGGTATCCACCGGTAACACAACCTATAAATCACAGATATTACTAAAATGCTGAAATCGCCTCCCGGTTAGTAACATAACTCCTCTAGCTATACACACTGCTTCTACGATGCTTCGATAAACCTCCGTTTATCTCCCAAATAAATCTCTACAAAGAGAAAAATCAGTGTATTATTCATTATACACTTCTTTGACTGCATCCAAATAGTACATCATGTACACCACTCAATTCTGATGGTAACTTGAGCCCATATACGACTGATCCAACTCAAGATGGGCTCTCGAAAGGACCAAGTCAATGTGGCTCAGCTTTTCTTTCCTCTGCTAAACCCAATAGCATCTCTCTCAAGATAACTCCTTTATCAGAACCAAATCTTCAATCTAGATTCGCAATAGTTTCCTTCAATGGTCCATGTAATCCTTCTGTCGATCAATTGGCGACTTTTAACCTTCCCTCGATCTAGGCAAATCCTGTCGCTGGTTTCCTAGATAAACTATGGTCTGGTTAATTATTCTTTGTCACGTTAGCTCCATGAAGTGACGATCAACGCTTCCATCCATGCAAAGCTTCAAACTGAGCAACCTAAATGCTAGCGTGTTAATTATTGTAAAGTAACTCTACCAAGGGAATGTGAGTATCTTAACTTCCTTCTGAATCCATCATACCCGCTTTCCAATCTCAAGCTGATCTATAAGCATACCTTCATCATCCCTTCCAATTCCATCATACCCGCTTTCCATGTCGTCGATGACTATTATCACGAATTTACCCGATTAGGGTTTCCATACCCTATTCATGAGATTTATGAATATAAATGGCGCATTAATTATATCAAAGGGCATGACTAATGTCTCGTAATGGCCATATCACGTTTGAAAATCAGTCCTCGAAATTTCTTTGTAACAAACTTCAACTGACAATACCCCAATCGTAGATCGATCTTCGCGTAGCAGCTGAGTCCCGGTAGCTTGATTGAACAAATTGTCAATCCTCGGTAATAGGGTACCGATTCTTGATAGTTAACTTGCTCGGCTTTCTGAAATCCTCACATATCCTGAAGGATTCAACCTTCTTCCTCCTAACAAAGGAGATGCATCTTAAGGAGAAAAGCTTGATCAAATGAAACCCTTGTCCAAAAACTCTTAAAATTATCTCGACATTTCTATCATTTCAAGCGGTGCTTAATCCATAAGGAGATTGTGCAATTGGGTGCAGCACCATGTGCCAGATCGATTCGAAATTCGATCCATTTCCCAGGGGAGATCCAGGTAAGTCTTTTTAGGAAGACTTCGCGATTGATAGAAATCTCTCCGACATTCCTACATTCGGTTTCCACATCCATCACATTCACTAAAAACGCAGGATAGCCCTTTCGCAACAATTCAAGCATCCTCACAACACTGACAACTCTCGACTATCAACACTCAACACTCGACTCGGTCGATTTCCGAAAACAACTTCCGCCTTTCTACTATCATCAGGATGAGATATTCCAACTAGCTTCTTCGAGCGATAGTCCCCACTTCATCCTCAGAAAGTGAATTCATTCTTGCATCTTTGTCAAAGCTTCTCAGCTCCACTGAAAATAAACCGATCTCTAGAACTACAATCTCCTAACTAAATACTATAACCGTGAACGACCTCGCTAGCTTCTATCAATTTACCAATTACTAGTTCTTTTGGGCACTTTATACTTAGCTTACTTGTAGGTGAACTCAAAAATTGTTCATAGTTTTTCGAACAAAACTCAAGTCAGCTTTAGTATTATAAGTATGAGCATATATTGGCTTTTGATTTGAAACATACCGGTAACAGTAGCAGGACTCTCACTTGCCTTCTCGATACTTGCCCCAACGGAATTGCTCTTAACGTCCTGTCCTTTCGATTTCGGGCATTCCCTTTTGTAGTGTCCTTGCTCACCACATGCGAAGCATTCTTCGAGCACAATTCCATCCAACGTACTCTTAGAGTAACACTGGGAAGTCACATGTCCGGTTCGGCTACATCTGGCGCACTTCTCTTGTCCATCACCGACTTTACCCTTTCCTGACTCTTTAGGGTTAGCCACACTCGCTTTCTCCAAGTTACGTTTCTTCCTACTCTCAACTTCAGGAGTCTTCTTGGAGCTCTCGGGTTTGCGCTTCTTCGAACCTCCAATTATAGGTTCAGATCGCTGAAACACTCGGATAACTGACTCGTTTTGATAGCTCGATATCACGCATATTGATGTCACATCATTGCATAGGACACCAGTAAATGATCTTGGGCTACAACCCTGGATTGTTTTGTGTACGCTTCAGTGCACTGTTCACACGGTTAATGGAAATCAGGAATATGTTCCAATGAGATCATAACAGATGAACAACCAAAACTTTCCGATCATTATTTTACCTGAAGGGTTTCCAATCTGTGTCCCACCAAGATCCTGCCCGTGAGTACCGTATTCACGTTTCTGGCCATCATTTTGGTTAGCGTTACGTTGTTCCAAGGCAGTATCAACGTGTTGGGTTATGAGTCGTGCCAACTCCTCTGGTGTGGCAGGTAGTCCAGTATCCTGTCTTGCTTTTGGCGGCATTTTCGTCGTTTCTATTATTTACAACAATAATAATCTCATGAGACGATAACCAAAAATAATTCAATCATTAAATGTTAGTGGACCAAACATTGCGCATGTATAATATCCACATATTAATGAGAAAATTTTTTTTAAACCAAAATTTAATCATCTGATATTATCATAGAAATTAATAACTTGTTTTCAGTACATCACAACTATCCTTGGCATGTCTACATCGACACCCATAACAAGTTTTCACAAAAAATTCTACCTAATATCACAAAAATATAATCGGCACGCAGGCCCCCAAAACCAAAAGTACCAAAAGAATATCTAAACACAACAACCAAAAACAAACAACCACAAACAGACGAAAACGACATCAAACGCTTCATTCCTATGAAATCCAGCATCTTCCTAACCAACTCCTCCAAATCCACTATCCTCCAATGCATCTGATCCATCGCGTTGTCATCCAATTCCTTCAACTCATTGTTGTCACACCCTGGCTTTTGCGGAAGCGTGGGTTTATTTGGTGTGACTTCTTAATACCATAGCTTAACCACAACAAAGCTATATGAAAGTAAAACCGTGATAATCATCCATTACTTCAAGTTATAAAAACAAAATACCACAACATTGTTTTAAAGCGTTGACACATGCATCGAGTTTACAACACAACTAAATGAAATCTTGTTCGAAAGACACAACCACAGACATGAAATAAACACAGCTTAAGACTTGTGACTCGTCCAGGTAGAAGTCACAACCCCTAAACTTGGATGACATCACCCTTCTTACGCAGCTTGAAAACATAGCATACCTTGCCAGATCCCTAATTCCCTGAAATACATGTAAGTTGAAAAATCAACAAAAATGTTGAGCGAGTTCATGTGAAAGTGAGTATGTAAAACCTTTGTAAGTATAAAATCCCTGGTATGTAGCAAATAAGGAAATAAAGAGATCACCAATGGTTTGCAAGGCCATTGATATGTGTGAAGTGCAGTAGCAAGACTCAAACCTAGCAGATTTTTACGTCGGGCTCAAAGTCACCCCGAGGTCCGTTCTGTTGGGCCTGGAGTTGGGCTCGTTACACCCAGATAGATCTACCGCTACTGACCCTCGGTCCTACAATGAGGATTAATGGCCTCCAGTTTCAGCCTACTCACTCACATGATCTAAGTAGTAACCCTCCTTACGCTAACCATACCATGTAAGAAGTATTCGTAATCATAGTAACATGTATTTCACCCCCGAAGTATAAAACTGAAAACAGTTAAGAAAAAAGGGGGACATGAACTCATTGAAGTGCGTCTCGAAATAGTCAATCCCAAATCAGCCTCCTGCGTGACGACCTACACGTACTAACTTCTATTAGACGGACGGCCGTGCCTTGGCTTAGGGTTTAACGTTTTTGGGAAATAGTTAGAGAACTATTTCGTGTTAACACTTCTTCATTATTTAATAAATATATTCTTTCCCAAGGATGGGGGTTTTAATACATCTGTGTCTTTATAATCCCAAAAATATATTATTAAGTCTCACTTAATAAAATACTTTTATTCATTTGTCTAAAATATTATATCTCCAAAATATACATATTTTTCCCAAAAATATTATATTTTATTCCAGACGATTTCCAAAATAATACTTTTATCAAAATACCCATTTAAGAGTATTTTTCCGAAAATACATAAGTTACATTTAAAGTTCGGGTGGTAATAATAATACCGGTGTAACTTAGATATTTATTTGTGAAGGCGTTGGTATTATTTTGGAGTCGTTACTTTTTAGTGTATACGAGTTATATTATTTTTACCCTAAAAATAATATATGTGTAGTTCACAAAATAATCATAAACCCACACAAGCGTTTTGCTATGAAATATATATTCTAAATATATATTTAACACGTTTTATTTACGAAAATCCACCTCCGAATACTTGGTTATTTTATAATAAAAATCATGGCGAAGTTTGTTTGGAAAACAAGTAAAAAAAATATATTTACAAACACTTATCACCAAAAATATTCTAAGTGTTATTTTCTGGAAAAAAATTCGCCAGAGTTTCCTCTGTAACTGGAGGTGGCCACGCTTACTAGCGTATCATTTTCTTTTCAAAATTCAATCAACCATTTTCCAATCATCAATATACAATATTCAATCATCAAAGTAGTAAAAAATAAGCATAAATCGCAAACACATGAACTTGTAAGTTGTGTAAAAGTATGTAGTAACTTTCCAACATATTTAGTAGATCTTTCCATCTTTAAAAATAAAATCAGTTTCTTGGAAACTTTATTTTTAAAGAAAATGTAACTTTACAACTTCTAGTCCAAAAACTACGAAATTATTCCTTTGTTAAACCTTTTGTCACACAAGTGTTTACACACTTGTTTGTTTTCAAAAATGCTTTTAGTTGTGTAAGATCCGGCTTTTAAACAAGATTTCCATGTTACACTTGGTTCTTCAAAAATACCACTTGTAGATCCTTAGATCTACTAGTTTAAAACTCTATTTTACCAGAAAAATCACTTTTACACAAGTTCATGTTTTGTTAGTGGAAGAGTTCATCATCTTGTAACTTTCACACTTAACAAACTACTAGTTCATGTTCCATGAACATGATCTAGCATGGTTAGATGATGATCTATCCCACTACTAGCCACTAACAACATAGAATAATCACATCTAGACAAGTTTCATAAGATTTACACCAATAGTTACTCTTTAACCAACTAGTTCATCATACTTTCAAGACTTTATGTTTTGATCTTGTGTGTTCTTAAATTTTAACCGTTAAATCTCTTATTAACCACTTTAAACATGAACAAGGAAGTGTTTAGAAGCACTTACTACTAGCTCGTGGCTAGGGAAGAATCAAAGCGAAAACTAGGTGGATAAAAGCAACGTAGTGAGGTCCCTGAGATTCCGAAAGCACCGAGCCTCCTTGTATGATCTCTAGCACCTTGGTATGTATGTAGAATGAGTGAACAATATTTGAATGATGGGTGGATGTGGGGTGTTGGTTTCGGCCGATTGTAAGGAGAGGGAGAGAGATGAGAGCAATTTTTGAAGTGTTGTGGTTAGTGAATGAAATGTTCTTATCTCCTAAACACTCTTATAGACCATCCTTTTCTATTAACCATTATACAAAGTGTTCCCAAGATATTAGGCAATCTAAATAAAATAATCAAAGATTGTGTGGTGTGTCCCCACATGGGGAAACCGATCGGATCATGGGGGGGGGGGTTATGGTTTGATTTGAATGGATAGTTAAGTGTTTAGTTTGTTTAGTTAGGAATTTAAACTAGTTACTAGTGTGTTATGAATCATAAAGGGTGTTAGGGTATTCGGGGACCCTAACTAGCTCAGAAAAGGAAAAAACAATGTCATTGACAATATTTTTGTGTTCCGGGTAAAGTCCGGTTGTTCGGTTGGATATTGATCCGTTAAAGTCGCAAGTAAAGCTTTTAAGTGCCTTTTATAGTGTTTTTAGTGACACAATTAATTCCCGACACTTTGGAAAGTGTCTAGTATTATTTTCCCATGTTTTTGCACTTTACTAGTTATGCTAAATGCTGAATTTTTGCATAAAGTGCAGAATTTTGTAGTTAGAGCATGTTTTAGGCACATCCGGTCACTATAACTATCACCTAGTGATGCAGTTCTACAATCCTCACCTCCCTACACTCTTTACCAGTGTAGTAATCTATTCCCGGCTCATACTGGCCTTAGAGACAGTGTCTGTCTAGTGCTGGCAATGTCAGCATGTTTACTGGGTTATCCGTATAGTGTGCTCACTGTACTTTTGTGCATCAAGGTTGTCATTGATGTTTGTGTGTAAATAATAGAGTGACAGTATAAAATGTGATGCATGAGTATGTACGTATCAGAAATCAAGAAGCAGTTTAACCACAGTTGTAAGCAAGCACAGTAATTAAGCATTAATTAAATATTAATTAATTCGTACGGATACCTGGTTTGGTGAGGGTTGTCACATTCTCCCTCGGTTAAAGAAATTTCGTCCCGAAATTTTAGGATCTGCTTCTAGTTGCAGGGGTCTTAGGAAATAAATGGGGGTATTTCTCTTTCATACGATCCTCACGTTCCCACGTGAATTCTGGCCCATGCCTTGCATTCCATCGAACTTTGACGAGCTTGACACTACTCCTGCGTGTTTTATTAATTTTCCAATCCGTGACCTCGACGGGTTCTTCAGTGATGTGGAGCGTGTCGTCGATATGAACTTCGTCAGCAGGAATGATCACTGTCTCTTGTGTTGGACTCTTCCTCAAATTTGATACATGGAATGTATCGTGAACACCATTGAGTTCAGCAGGTAGGTCCAACTTGTAGGCAACAAGCCCAATCCTTTGCAGGATTCTGAAAGGGCCAATGTAACGCGGATTCAACTTCCCACGCTTTCCGAAGCGTGCCACACCCTTCCAGGGTGAAACTTTCAATAAAACCATATCCCCGACTTGAAATTCCAAAGGTTTCCTCTTTGGATCTGCATAGGCTTTCTGTCTGTCGCGAGCCGCCTCGATGCGTTTTCGAATCTGCGCAATCTTGTCCGTCGTCTCTTGGACTATTTCGGGACCAACAAGCACCCTATCACCTGCATCAGCCCAGCATAGTGGTGATCGACACTTGCGTCCGTAAAGAGCTTCAAATGGCGCGACTCCAATGCTTGTGTGGTAGCTTTTGTTGTACGAAAATTCGACCAATGGTAAATGATCATCCCAGCTACCACCCAAATCTATTACACATGCACTCAACATATCCTCCAATGTCTGTATAGTTCGTTCACTTTGGCCGTCAGTTTGCGGATGAAATGCAGTGCTCAGGTTCAACTGCGAGCCAAAAGCTTCTTGGAAGGATTGCCAAATCCTTGATACAAATCTCCCATCTCTATCCGAGATAATCGAGAGGGGCACTCCATGACTTGATAACTATAACGAATATTTTGTATTTTGAATCTTTAGTATAATATGTAGTTTTGAAATTTGATGTTTAAATTCAGTTTAAAAAAGCAGGTTAATAACTGTAAAAAAAAAACGCATTAAAAATAATAATATGTAGGGACAACGACATATTGTCCCTATAGAAGAAAATAGAAAAAACTGATTTTGAACTTGGTGGAACTACATATCGTCCCTATACATTTAAACCATTTTTTTTATTTTAACTTTATAGGGACGACTTTTAGTCTCTAAAAGTTTAAACCAATTTTTTTATTTTAACTCTATGGGGACGACTTTTGGTCTCTAAAAGTTTAAACCAGTTTTTTTTATTTTTTTTATTTTAACTTTATAGGGACGACTTTTTGCCTCAAAAAGTTTAAACCATTTTTTTTTATTTTAACTCTATAGGGACGACTTTTGGTATCTAAAAGTTTAAACCTGTTTTTTTTTTTTTATTTTAACTCTATAGAGACGACTTTTGGTCTCTAAAAGTTGATCTATGGGGACAACACCAATAGGGACCACCTTAATAAGCTGTAGGGAGAGGCCTATAGGAACAAAAGATGTGGATACCATATGTCGTCCCTATAGGTTAAAAAGACCTATAGGGACGATAAGTCGTCCCTAAAAGTTAAAAAAAATTGGTTTCCACAGGTGTTTTTCCTTGTTGTGGCAGAGGGAAAGGTGACAACGACTACTGGTCGGATACCAAACCGGAGCAGCATCACCGGACCAAACTTGTGAGAGAGGTTAAGTAGGGTTTCATGGAGGGGTTGTTTAAGCAGGTGGAGGTGGCCAACAATGGGAAGCGACAGAGGGCCAGGGGGTAGGTTTGATTTGCTTCTTTTTTTGAAAATGATTAGAGCGAGTGTGAATATTATTAAGGAAATGAATGCGTTTCTTTCCACCATTTTGTTCAAACTCTTCAAATGCAAATGATATGTTGGTATTCCAAACTCAAAGATCAATAAAACTCTTTTTGTACACATGGGCCGTAGACTTCAATTTATTTGACAATCTCATGTATACCTTTATTTTTATTTTTCTTCCTGCAATTTAGTGGGCATTATCTATGGTCATATTGAAGATAGAAAATCAAATAATCGGTTGCTCTATTGTCTGGCTTGTTATCAATTGGCATGTTCGTGTTCGTTCTTTTAACTTTAACCGAACACGAATACGAACACGAACAAGAACATACAATTGTACACATTCTTTTGTTTGTGTTCGTTCATTAACAAATCAGACATGTTCGTTTATGTTCGTTTAAAACCTAAACGAAAAGTTCACGAACATAAACAAAAAAATAACTGGACATATTTGAATAAACATAAACAAACATAAACAAACATAAATTAATATGATTGAACAAACATAAACCAACACAAACCAACGTAATTGAACAAGTATAAACAAACAGAATTTAACATTAGTGAGCACAAACAAACAAGTCTATTATATTACAGTTCATCCAAAAACACATCTTAATTAGGGTTCACATATACTAAAAGTAAGTAGTGTTTTTTTATATAAATATTAAGTAACTAATTAGTTATAATGTAAGAAAAAATTTAAAATTTCGTTTTTTCATTACTAGAAAACTCAATTACTAATTAGTTATATTTACATAAGTAGTTAGAAAACCTAATCTCTCTTCTATAATAAATCAAAAGGATTTGGCTGAGGTGTCAACACCACAAGCCATCCTTTCTCCTTCTCTCCTATGTGTCAATCCCATGTTTCTTCAGGTCCAAGTGTCACCTCCTCCGAATTTCCATCTTTTCTATTTTCTTTAAATACATCCAAGTAAGGTCAAAGACCATTAATGTTTATCAGAGCGTGCAGTTTGTCCCTCTCTCTCTTCCCTGCAAGTCAATGCAACCTTCCAAAACCCTAATCGCCCCTTCTTTCCCTTTCCTCGCCTTCTTCTTCTTCTCTCCTTTTCTCCTTCTCTCTATCCTACAGCCGATTACCCTTTCGAGTTTGGATTCAAAAATCCACAATCGAACCTACTGTATCCCTGTTGTTCATGGAAGACAGATTTTTCAGTCCCCTCTTTCGCATAAAACTCCAACTTTGTTCAACAAACACAAATCCTACGGTTGTGTTTGAATTTGTAACTTAATCGGACGGTATAGATCATCATTCACACGGATTGAGGTGTGAAATTGTGTTCCTCTTCTTTGCCCTCATCCTCCGATGAAGTCTTTAAAGCCAAAACATTTCTCCTTCCCTCTCCGTTGTGCATCTGCTTTGTTCTTCCGGTAATATTCTTTATTTTGTTTGATTTTGTATACTTTTTAACATTTTTGTGTTTTCTGAACTGAATTATTGAAGTTAATTAATGTACAGGGTGTTATTGATTGAAGAAAGGTTTGCTGTTGTTTCAAGAAACCAGGTATGTCAAATTCACCTTTGAACTTAACTTTGGTTTTATGTTAATGTTTAGTGAACTGATTTTGGTATTAGTCCCTTTTGTGATTTTTTTTACTATTACATGTGTTTTATTGAATGATTTAGATATATTAGTTGGACTCTTTTAGTTATTTATGATGTATTACGGACAGATTTAGATATCAATGTGGTTAGGGACTCTTTTTTGTGAAATTTGTTCTTAATCTGCTGTTTAAAGAGATTATGATGTTTTAGGGTCATATTTAGAAAATTTTCCATTGTGTGACTAGTAAAATGTGTTTTAGGGGTTGTTTTACACTTTCTTATGATTTTTCTTGAATTATACACTACTTCTTAGTGTTTTATGGACTGTTTTAGGGACACATATATGGTGTTTTATGGACTGTTTTAGATATAACTGTGTTTTAGGGACTGTTTTGAAATTTTTGAACTTAACTTTGGTTTTATGTTAATGTTTAGTGAACTGATTTTGGTATTAGTCCCTTTTGTGATTTTTTTTACTATTACATGTGTTTTATTGAATGATTTAGATATATTAGTTGGACTCTTTTAGTTATTTATGATGTATTATGGACAGATTTAGATATCAATGTGGTTAGGGACTCTTTTTTGTGAATTTTGTTCTTAATCTGCTGTTTAAAGAGATTATGATGTTTTAGGGTCATATTTAGAAAATTTTCCATTGTGTGACTGGTAAAATGTGTTTTAGGGCATGTTTTAGGGGTTGTTTTACACTTTCTTATGAATTTTCTTGAATTATACACTACTTCTTAGTGTTTTATGGACTGTTTTAGGGACACATATATGCTGTTTTATGGACTGTTTTAGATATAACTGTGTTTTAGGGACTGTTTTGAAATTTTTGAACAGATTTAGATATCTATGTGTTTTAGGTACTGTTTTAGTTATTTATGATGTCTTAGGAACAAATCTTGCATAAATTCTTAACTTCTTCTGTGTAAAGATGTTTAAGTTGTAAGATGTTTAGTGATTTATGATGTCTTAGGAACAAAACTTGCATGTTTTAGTAGTTGTATTTTGTTTTAGGTCCAGTTTGTTTTTTTTTAAATTAAGTTTAGTTATCTATAGCTATGTTGCCATGTTTGACATTGTTATATTAATGTTTAAAGATGTGTAAATTGTAATATTTTTGTGAATTATACACTACTTAGATATAACTGTGTTTTAGGGACTGTTTTGAATGTTTTGAACAGATTTTGTGTGAATTATACAATAGTTCTTAGGGACTGTTTTATTGATTTATGATGTATTATGGACAGATTTAGATATCTATGTGTTTTAGGTACTGTTTTAGTTATTTATGATGTCTTAGGAACAAAACTTGCATGTTTTAGGAGTTGTATGTTGTTTTAGGTTAAGTTTTTTTCTTTTTTTTTAATTAAGTTTACTTATCTATAGCTATGTTGCCACGTTTGACATTGTTATATTAATGTTTAAAGATGTCTAAATTGTAATATTCTTTTTAAATTATACACTACTTAGATATAACTGTGTTTTAGGGATTGTTTTGAATGTTTTGAACAGATTTTGTGTGAATTATACAATAGTTCTTAGGGACTGTTTTATTGATTTATGATGTATTATGGACAGATTTAGATATCTATGTGTTTTAGGTACTGTTTTAGTGATTTATGATGTCTTAGGAACAAAACTTGCATAAATTCTTAACTTCTTCTGTGTAAAGATGTTTAAGTTGTAAGATGTTTAGTGATTTATGATGTATTAGGAACAAAACTTGCATGTTTTAGTAGTAAGATGTAAGATGTTTAACTTCTCTGTCATTTTTTTTTGTTTAAAACCTTTTACTAAACAGCCTTATTACCTATTTACTAAACATCTTGCTGTTTTAGTCAAAAGAGTCACAATTTTTGTGAAGAGGACCAAAAGTGGCATAAGTTTGTGAATTATGTTCTGAATCAGCTGATTAAATACATTTATGATGTATTTGTGACTCCTTAAATGTGTTATATGGACTGTTTTAGGGACTGTTTTAAAGACTTTTAAGATTTTTTACGAAATTTAGCTTTTAACTTAATTTTCCCTGATATACATGTTTTTTTAACTTAATTTGAACTGATATACATTTATTTGAATTTTTCAAATTTTTTTTTATTTAATTATTTTTAAGAGTAATAATAATCAATACCCCATTCTTGTATTTCAAATAATGATATCTAACTAACATGATCTATGTATCCTTAAATATTCCCCCTCACACAATTGATACAGTGTTTATAATAGAGAGATTTTTCAAATATTCCAAAAACTTCTTGAATGTTTCACACAGACAATTGATATATTCTTTTAAAAACTAAGATTTGTTTATGAATCAGAGATTTTGTTTTCTAAAATAAATGTTCAACTATAAAGGTTAATGGAGAACCCTCCCATCACTTCCCTTAATGAATTGGATGTAACCATGACAAATGTGACTATTAAAGTTCGCATACTCAAGCTTTGGAAGCTACTATCATTTAAAGTCAAGAATGCTATTCATGCGGTCGAACTGATCCTCATGGATGAGGAGGTACTTTATTAGTTTATAACAAATTTTGGTTTTTTTTTATATCCTATGTTTCATCTTAAAAGGTTATATTTGTTTAATAGGGTACCAGAATTCAAGCAAGTGTTGGTGGTAATTATCTTGTAAAGTATGGAAGATTACTGGTAGAAAAGAGTTGTGTCATGGTTACTAAGTTTGATGTTGGTGACAACGTGTCTCCGTACCGCCCAACCAGCCACAAACATAAATTGTTTTTCAATTTCTCTACCGACATCAGAAACATTGATGACTTTGGTGGTTCAATTCATGGATTATCTTTTACATCATTTGATGTTCTTCGTAATCGTGCTATTCCGCAAGATTCTCCTGTTGGTATGTGCACCGTATTTTAGAATTTGGTATTTTGATCTTTACTTATATTACGGCATTGTTATTCTTCTAATTTATTCTTTTGTTTGTTTATAGATATCATTGGTTATGTTGATGGTTGGTTTCCTATGGTTGATCATACCAGCAGTAATGGGAGATTGAACAAAAAAATGAGCTTACAACTTCGTGACTTAGAGTTAGAATTTATTTATTTCATTGATTTCCTTTATATATTTATCAATTAGTTCATGTTTTATTAAATTTTTATTCATAGGTTCCTTAATGTTTACCTGACTTTGTGGGGAGAATATGCGGTGCAAATGTCAAAGTTTTTGGAACAGAAACCGAGTGATGTGTTTCTGATATTGCAGTTTGGAAGATATACCTTTCATGAAGGTTTTATACTTATTTAATTACTTTTAACTTTCTCTTTAAATTTCTATATTTTTTTAATTCTATTGTTGTACTTATCAATGGTTAATTTTTTAAATAGAATTTTTTTCTTAACTATGTAGGTAAGGCATACGTTTCCAGTTCTTTTCAAAACAGCAATTTGTATCTGAACGAAAGCATTGAAGA
Organism: Helianthus tuberosus; assembly: GCA_030545235.1. NCBI lineage: Eukaryota > Viridiplantae > Streptophyta > Magnoliopsida > Asterales > Asteraceae > Helianthus > Helianthus tuberosus. Next base: position 27,885 of record JARYGA010004364.1, on the reverse strand, counting down.
GCTAATTGATTTCCAAAAGAGGTAAGACGTACATATTTATTCAAATTAACTGTTTTATTATTTGTTTTAGTATATTATTTTATGTTATAATGTTGAAATGTTTTATAATTTATAGACTAATTATATTATAAATATTTGAAGGTTAATTGAAAGAAGACCGGATGTTCGTTCTTCAAGCCGTCCTTTTGGTTCATCTCAAACTGGCAAAACTGTTCATGATGATTTTTTGGTTGGAACTGAATTTAAGAGCATAGATGAGGTTAATAAAATTCAGGAGACAATGAATGTGATTGTGCTTGGTACAGTGATAAGTTTCCCTCCCGGTGTTGAGTGGTATTACAATTCTTGTAAGGATTGTATGAAGAAGGTTAGTGTGCTGTATTTTATAAGCGATGGAGAGGATGGATTAGATTTAAGTGAGGAGAAGCAGACAATTCGATGCATAAATGATGTTTGCAATGAAAAAGGTGTCACTGTGGTTCCCCGGTAAAGTCCTAACTTTATGATAACTTTAAATTTAAAATGTTATATTTCAATACTATACTAATACCAATTTTTCAATCATGTATAATTTTACATTTTTTAATTATTCTTTTTTAGGTTGAAACTTCAACTTAAGATACAAGATTCTACTGGTATTGCATCTCTAACTTGCTTAGATCATGTAGCTCGAAAATTACTTGGAAATAGTGCTCAAGAGTTGGTTGATAAGTTTCTTGATGTATCTCTTTTGGCTTTATTATTTTCGCAATTTCTATAATTTATACAATCTCATATTGTACCACTGTTTTTACATCTTAAATTATTATGTAGGGTGAAACTGATAATTTGCTACCCGATGAAATTAGTAATTTGGTTGGCAAAAAGATGGCGTTTAAGGTTGAGATATCTCACTTTAATGTGAGTAATCACTACAAGTCATTCACTGTCAAAAGATTTTCTGATGATCCTGAAATCATTTCTCAGCTTGAATCAAAGTTAGGGATTGACCATGTAAGTATCTAATGTTATTGATATTAAATTTTTACAGTTATACTATATTTTACCTACATTCTTTATTCAACAATTTAACACAGCCTTCTTTGTTTACAATGTAGGGTGATCTTTCAAACTCTATGAATCTCTCATCTGGTGATTTTGCAAGTGTTGATACTGTCGATCTGAAGGTATTATTTTTAAACAATCTATATGACAAAATATATTTATTCATTTATTCTTATTCATCAGTATTATAATTACAAATACTGTTTATAATAATATATTACATTCATTTCAATTCATTTCCATATTAAGGATGATACCCCGATGTCACTGATTGGTTCAAGCGCTGGATCAATACCTTTTCCTGGCAAAAATGCTGAAAAGATAAGTGAACATTCCGAGTTGAAGCGTAATCTTACGGAGTCTTATGATCATGACGAGTCAGCAACAAAACCTGCTTTAGGTTGCAATGAAGGTCCGCATTTTATTTGTATTTGTTTTTTCAATCTTTTTTAATTTGTAATTCTATATTTCTAATCCATATTTTCTATTTAAAATAGAATTCAACACTTATAGCAAAGAGAAGCGCAAGACTAGAAAACATACTACTAACCAGAAGGTACGATCTATTTTTTTGAAACACATTCGTATTTCTAAATACAAACCTTTTTGTATTTTTATTTTAACAAATCTATTTACTTTAATTTGAAGGATTCTATACCAATCAACAATGGTTTTGAGACTCCGGTTTCATTGATTGATTCAAGTGCTGGCGGTATGGCTTTGCGTAACAAAAGGCCCGGAAAGATGAAGGCACAAACTGAGCTGAAGCGTGTTCTTGCGGAAGAATATGATTGTGACGACTCTGGAAGTAAAGATCCTTTATCTTTGAATGAAGGCACTAAGTCACTTTTGATTCCGAAGAAGGAAAAATGATCACATCTATGCATTGTTAAGACAATTATTATTTCATGTTTAGGATATCTACTATTTCTTTTGGAAAACTTATGTTGTTTAAGTAACTTTATTTAGGAATGATGGTATCATGTTTGGATTTGGTTATTTAAATTTATCCTTGGTTTTAAATTTCCAAAATTTTTGTGTGAGCAGTGTTTTTTCTACTTTTATTAAAATTGTGTTAATTTTTTTAAAATTAGCTTTTTTATTAACATGTATATATTCTTTTTAAAAGAACATTTCAATTAACATGTTTGTATTGTTTTATCCATTAATTTTTAGATGTTTTAAAACCAAATGAATGAAAACAAGTTTGTAATATTAAACAGATTATGATTTAACTTTAAATATTAGTAGAATTTTTTTTTATCCAAGCTAGGGTATAATATTTGACTTTTTTTTTATTATTATCTCAGATATACATCATTTTCCCAACATATATACAACACCATTGTCGAATGTTTCACGAATATCTATTAACACTTCCAGTAAGTTTTTGAGTTTAATGATTTATTAATTTTTTTTCAGATAATTTCCTACATCTTAATTTTTTTTTTTTACAGTTTTAAACAAAAAGTCTACCGATATTGAGAGTCATGATCGGAGGAAGTTACGAAAACTGTATTTGAATAGAAGAAAGGTTAAGAACGGTTCTGTTGAAGAGATTGTTTTTAATAACAAAGAGAATGTCATCAAAGACAATCTTTTAAGTAATTCACTATGTTTTACTAATTCTCCCATTGGAAGTATTAGAAGCCCTTTTTCTGACATTACAACAGGTACTGTACTAAAAATCATTTATATAAAAATTCTACAAATATCCCGCTTACATATTATTATTTTCATTATCACATATTCGTTTTTTTAATATTATTTTTATTCACTATTTTTTAATCATTATTAATTTCTATATAATTTTATTACAGGTTTAAATAATTGCACAAATACAACACCATTCTCAAATATTACAGCAATATCTATTAATCCTCCCCGTAAGTATTTCGTTTAATGTTTTTTTTTTCTAAAAAATTCCTCTATCTTAAATATTATCTTTTTGTACAGTTTTAAACACAAACTCTACCAATATTGAGAGTCAGCACAGGAGAAAGTTACGAAAATTGTATTTGGATACAAGAAAGGCTAAGAACAAAGAGAATGTCATAAAAAAGAATCGTTTATGTAATTCACTATCTTTTACCAATTGTACCAATGGAAATACTAGAAGTCCTGTCTCTGAAATTACAGCAGAATACTCAAACGGTAACACCAGAATATTTTTAAAAAATTTTATATTTTATTTTGTATCAATCATTTTTATATATTTGATGTTGCAGGTTTAAAAAATTCCAAGGACAATTTTAATAGTCAAGAAAGGCGAAATTCAAGAAAGAGTATTTTGGAAAAAAGACAATCGAATCAGTTATCTGCTCAACGAGTTCATGAAATTGATACTAAAAAAGACGAAATTGTTGGTATTTCAAAAGGTACATTTTACATAAATTAAACATACAATGTTCAGTTAATTAATTTTAATTAAAATTGCATCCAACTTTATAATTTTTTATTACTAATATTATTTAAATATTTTTGAATATAATATGTTGATCACTTAGATCAAAATGTCACTTGCCGAATATGTCAAGCAAAATTATGGGATGTCGAAGCTCGTAGAGGGATTTCAAAAATCCAATTTAGTTCAAGTTATTCAATTTGTTGTGCATATGGTAAAGTTCAACTTCCTAATATGAAGGAAGCACCACTAGGTTATCAGTCTCTTTTTAATGGATTGGATCCAAAAAGCAAGTCATTCATCAAGAACATCCGTCGATACAATTCCATGTTCTCATTTACTTCCATTGGCGGAAAAGTTGATAAATCCATTAACAGAGGTAATGCTCCTTATATATTCCGATTGGGTGGTCAGAATTACCATAGAATGGGAAGTCTTCTACCAGAGCATTGATCTAAACCAAAATTCTCCCAGCTTTATATATATGATACTGACAATGAACTTTCAAATAGACAATCCGCTTTTGGGTACGTATCAATGTTACTATTTTATTTTTTAAGAATTTTTTATAATTTTCAAATAATATCATATGTTTTTATTTTATTTAGTGAATCTAATAGAGCTTCTTCATCAAATTCTTTCGATCTTGATGTTCAAGTTATACAACATATACAGAATATGTTAGACTCGGAGAATGTTTTGGTCAAAACATATCGCATGGTAAGAGATTTTTTTAAAGATAATTGTAATGCTGAGCTAAAGTTGCGGCTCATTGGAAGAAGGCAACAAGATGGAAGAACATACAACTTACCAACCGCTTCTGAAGTGGCAGCTTTAATTGTTGGTGACATTGGCGATTCCTTAGAAAACAGAGATATTATTGTAGAAACGAAATCTGGTGGTTTACAACGTATTAGTGAGTTACATCCATCGTATCTTGCTCTCCAATATCCACTTTTGTTTCCTTATGGTGATGATTGCTACAAAATTGATATTCCTCATAGAGGTGTTACTCCTTCGACGTCAACCAAACGGACATATGTCACTATGAGAGAATTCTTTGCATACAGGATACAAGATAGGCATGGTGTTTTTTCATTAATTCTAAATTCACGTCGCCTTTTTCAACAATTCTTAGTTGATGCGTATACCATGATTGAAACTGAGCGACTAAATTACATACGTTTTCAACAGAAGGTTCTAAGATGTGATACTTTTGAGAACCTCTCCAATTTACGTAACCATGGTAATATAAATGTATCCAACACTGGAAAGCATGTCATATTGCCTTCGTCATTCACTGGAGGTGCTCGGTATATGATGCAGAACTATTTGGAAGCGATGTCTCTGTGTAAGTGGTATGGATATCCAGATGTTTTTATAACCATGACATGCAATCCTAAATGGCCTGAAATTAAAAGATATCTTAAGGACACCAATTTAACTCCTGAAGACAGGCCTGATATCATCTCTAGATTGTTTAAAATCAAGCTCAATGCTTTGATTAAAGACTTGAAGGAGAAGTCAATATTTGGCAAAGTTTCAGCAGGTATCTTTTCGATATTTACTATTAAGCTTCATTTCTTCTTAATATTTAAAATTTGAATACAAACATTTGATATGTTATTTTCTTTACTTTTTGTAGTTGTTTACACGGTGGAGTTTCAGAAGCGTGGTTTGCCGCATGCGCATATATGTTTATTTATGCATCCCGATCACAAGTTTCCAACAGTTGAACACATTGATCCCCTCATTTCTGCTGAAATTCCTGACCCAAACGATGATCCAGAGTTGTATACTCTTGTCAGTGATTTCATGATTCACGGTCCTTGTGGTCCTCACAACATCAACTGTCCATGTATGGTAGATAATAAGTGTTCTAAGGGCTTTCCAAAGAGATTCCGTGATCATACGTCTGTTGACATGGATGGTTTTCCTCTCTACAAAAGAAGAGATTTAGGAATGTTTGTTGAAAAATCTGGAGTTAAGTTAGATAACAGATTTGTTGTTCCTTACAACAAAACACTTTTGAAGAGATATCAGTCCCACATCAATGTTGAATGGTGCAATCAAGTTGGATCTATAAAGTATTTGTTTAAATATATCAACAAAGGGCCTGATCGTGTTACTGTTTCCATTGTTGAAAGTAACACATCAAACGAACCTGACCCGCCGGTTGATGAGATTAAAAAATACTATGATTGTCGATATTTGTCTGCATGTGAGGCATCATGGCGTATATTCGCATTTGATGTTCACTATAGGTACCCAGCTGTTATTCGTCTCCCATTTCATCTTCCGAACCAACAAAATGTGGTATACGGTGAAGACGATGATATTGACTTAGTCCTCAATCGGCCGTTAATGAATTGTTCCATGTTTTCAGCTTGGATGGATTGTAATGAAAGAGATGAAGTTGCCCGAGAGCTTACTTATGTTGAATTCCCTACTAAGTTTGTGTTTAAAAAGGATGAACGTTGTTGGAAACGTCGGAGACCGGGTGGTTTTGCAATTGGAAGAATTCATGCTGTTTCTCCTACTCTTGGGGAGGCATGTTTTTTGAGGATTCTTTTAAACAAACTTAAAGGTCCTCGATCCTTTGATGATATCCTCAGTGTAAATGGTCGTAAATTTAATACCTTTAGAGAAGCATGTTATGCTCACGGTCTACTAGATGATGACATGGAATATGTAGAAGCTATCCAAGAAGCAAGTCATTCAGGCTCCGGTTATTATCTTCGCACACTCTTTGCTACGATGTTGACGTGCCAGACTCTGTCTTTGCCGGAACGCGTATGGCAAAAAACATGGGAATTATTATCAGATGGCATCCTCTATAAGCAACGACAGATTTTAAAGTCTCCAGGTACAAGTAGTTTATGACAATTACTCATTTTTATGTTTATTTATAATCTTTATGTTTATAATTCACATTCACGTATATTTATATATATAATCATGTTAAAATCTTTATGACAATTCCTTTTAGATTTTAACAAATATTTGTTTCTTATACATTGGATTATATTAATTTAAAAAATATATCTTTAATTTTTTTTCTTTAGATTTATGCCTCAGTGATGATGAAGTTAAAAATCTCACATTGTACGAGATTGAGAAGATTTTAATTCGAAATAATTCCAGCTTACGAAATTTTAATACAATGCCTTATCCTGATCATGAGTTGATTTCTACTTCAAATAATCGTTTGATTACTGAAGAGCTGGATTATGATAGAATTGATCTTCAAGAGCAGTTTGAGAACCTTTTAGTTTCATTAACCGATGAACAAAGATTTATTTATGATGATATCATGAAAGCGGTTGAAGAGAATAAAGGTGGTGTTTTTTTTGTTTACGGTTATGGAGGTACCGGTAAAACATTTCTTTGGAAAACGTTATCTGCATCTCTAAGATCAAAAGGGGAAATTGTTTTAAATGTTGCCTCAAGTGGGATTGCATCTTTGCTTCTTACAGGAGGTAGGACAGCTCACTCTCGATTTCTCATTCCGATTAATCTGAATGAAGACTCAATGTGTACTATAATCCCTAACAGTGATGTTGCAAATCTATTAAAGAAAACATCATTGATTATATGGGATGAAGCCCCAATGGTACACCGACATGGTTTTGAAGCTTTGGATAGAACTCTAAAAGACATATTGAAATGTGATTGTTCTCATAATTCACAAAGTCCATTTGGAGGTAAAACAATCGTCTTTGGTGGAGATTTCCGACAAACTCTTCCTGTCATTCAAGGTGGTACTAGACAAGACATTGTTAATGCTTCATTGACTTCTTCGTACATATGGGACCATTGTAAAGTACTCACTTTAACTAAGAACATGAGGTTGACTGCAGGAAGTGGAATGCATGATGTTGAGCAAACACAAATGTTTGGTCAGTGGTTGTTGGATTTGGGTGAAGGGAAACTTGGTGGATCTAATGATGGTGATGCGATTATAGAAATACCCGATGATCTTTTAATCATGGATTCCGCTGATCCTATTTCAAGTCTTATAGAGTTTGTTTATCCTTCTCTTCTTGAAAATTACCAAAGTTCTGGCTTTTACCAAGAAAGAGCGATTCTTGCACCGACGAATGAAGTTGTTGATGAAATTAATTCTCAGTTGTTGCTGATGTTCCCAGGCGATTCCAAGGAATACCTAAGTTCCGATAGTATTTGTGAGACAGAAAATCTACATGATGGTTTTGATCAAAGTTTATACTCTCCCGACGTACTAAATGGTCTTAAGATCTCCGGTGTTCCAAATCACAAATTAGTACTAAAGGTTGGTGTTCCCATCATGCTCCTCAGAAATATTGATCAAAAAAATGGTCTGTGCAATGGAACTCGCTTAAAGGTAATATCACTTGGAAATCGTGTTATTGAAGCAGAAGTGATATCTGGAAGCAACATTGGTGCTCGAATTTTTCTTCCTAGAATTGGTTTAATACCATCGGATAAGAAGGTTCCTTTTAGATTTCAAAGAAGACAGTTTCCTGTTGCTTTATGTTTCGCTATGACAATTAATAAAAGTCAAGGCCAGTCATTATCCAGAGTTGGTTTGTTTTTGAAAAATCCAGTATTTTCTCATGGTCAACTTTATGTTGCTTTGTCGAGAGTCAAGAGCAGAGATGGACTCAAGTTATCAATTCTTGATAATGATGGTAACCTTACTAATACGACATCTAATGTTGTATAGAAAGAAGTTTTTAGTTACTTGTAATTTGTATTTGTATATGTACTTATTTTTGTTATCAAAATAATAGTTTTATATATTATTGTTTCATAGCATAACACATGTTACTATAGTAGTGTTTCATAGTATAACACATATATATAATAATTGAAAGAAGAATGAACTTGTACCAAAATTCGTCATCTATTATACACAACACCATGACGAGACTAAAGTTTAATAAATTATCAACTGTCTATTACCATTAAACGTAACACATAATATCAAAATTAGTCAAGTTATTCTACCCAAAAAGAACAACCAACCATGCATGTACCTGACTACCTGTTAACCTTGATTTACATAAAAGCCCAACCCAAAATAAACCAAAACCTGTCTAATTTAGGCCCAAGTTTTTCTAGACCAACTAGGACTCTAAAGCCCAACAAAAGAAAGTAGCATATATATTGTTCATAAAAACCACCACAACCACAAGCAGACTTCCCAGTTATGCACTCAATTTCTTCTTCTTAACACAACGCTTCTCCACAACCTTTGTCAATGTCAAGACCTTGCTTGAGTTGTTGAACTCAAAAAACAGTTCTGCTCCAATTTTGATGTTCCAAGCCTTCAAGTAATTCGACCATCCAACAAATCCATACCGGAACCCTTTGCGATGTTTTTCCGATCTGGTCATGATGTTCTTGACTTCACCTGTCAGGTTTTGAACACTGACTTTTTTGAGATGAACAGGAGATAGGTCCAACACAGATGACATTTTTGCTGGTAGTCGCTGAAAAGCACAACATATTACAGTCATCATTAAATATAGCCTTTGGATAAAAAGTTGAACAAAGAAACACTAAAAAATCTATAAAATCTTACAATTCTGTGTTCCGCAAATCTTGTGAAGTTCAAAACCGGTGATTGTGGGTTAACTTTTTGAACTGTCTTCTTGCGCTTCGTCTGAACATAATTGAATTAACTAGAACATATTCTAGATATATATTATAGAAATTATATATTATCACGAAACAAACACGAGTGTTCAAAACCGGATATCCGAAGTTTTCGGATAGTCAATATCACTATCCGAATCCGTATCCGAAATTTCGGATATCCGAAGTTCGGATATCCGATTTCCTAAACACACACAAAAAAAAATGAGACAAATACAAGTACTACTTCGTTCTTAGGATGTTTACAACTTCCTCCACTAATTTTGAACACCCCTACACGAGACTCTATTATCACTAAAAACAATATTATCACAAAAGGAACCTGAGAGTATATTATCATGCAAAACAATACTATCAGCTATATTATTACCAAACACATAATTCCTAAGTTATCATCAAACCAAAATGAGCAAATGACTATATTATCATGAAGCGAATTACACCTATATTATCACGAAACCAAATGAACAAATGACTATATTATCATGAAACAAATAAAGCATGTATTCTCACCAAAAAGAAATGAACAAACCACTATTTTATCAATTAAGAAATAACGCCTATATTATAACCAAACAAATAGCGGCTATATTATAACCAAACAATTTAAACCCAAACCCATTTATTGCAGAAACCATATTGAATGAAAGCCACTACATAATTAAGATATATGAACTATGTAAACAATAAAAAATGTCAAAAAAAGTTACAATTTGTTGTTGTACCAGGTTTGTGGATTTCAAGACCGGAGAACCCGTGATTGGCGCTTCATCAACCTTTTTAATCCTGCTTCGAAGATTTCGTTTTGTCTGTACCAAAAGTAACACAAATAATTAATAACTTTTATAAAAATCTGTTACTATAAAATATAAACCGTAAATGTCAAAAAAATTACAATTTGGTTTTCTACCAGGTCTGTGGATTTCAAGACCGGAGAACCAGTGCTTGCTGCTGCATCAACCCTTTTAATTCTGCTCCGAAGATTTCGTTGTGTCTGTATCAAAAGTAACACAAATAAGTAACAACTTTTAAATAAACATGTTACTATGAAATATAAAACGATAAATGACTTGAGCGGGATTCATTTTTGGTTTTAAATACCTGAGTTTCATATACCTTGGACTTGCCTTTAACCTTCACAATAAAAACAATAAATATGAATATGTAAAAGTTAAATAATAATTCGAATAAATAAATAATGTTTTGGATTTTCATTCTTTCTTACCAAAACATGATTATGTAAAAGTTTAATAATAATTCAAATAAATAAATTCATTAATGTTAAACATATAAAACACTTTTGGAGTTATCTTTGTCTAATAAAGCATGAATACGTAAAAGTTAAATAATAATTCAAATAAATAAATTCAAAATTGTTAAACATATAAAACACTTTCAAAATGAACAAGCTGAATACTTACATCTTTTTGATTTCCTTCCAGATCATCTTCACACACATCAGCCAGCAACTTTGGTTCAACTATCATATCATCATCCGCAGTAGACTAGAAAAATTTAAAAAACATCAGACAAAAATCAGTATAATTATTAACAGTTTTAATTAATATGTTTCGATATATACTTTTAAAACAACCCGTCAACCTTTTTTAGAAAAACTTCTGTTCCGGTGTCAGGATCGAATACGGAAACATCAAAGCTTACTGAATCCAGGCTGGTAAAAACCAAGAAATAATCATTGTCTATAGGGACCTCTTCAACCACCTTACGCCATCCATCCTTGAAATAACCACCGTCCGAGCCTCCTTCCAGTCTTACGTTCCAAAATCTTTCTCCAAAATAAACCTTCGCCATTCCACCTTTGAAATTGTTGCCGTAAAACTCATGATAAAATTTATCTGGCATTACCTATAAAAGAAATTCAACAAATTATTACTATACAATTTCAAAAAATTAAAAATTTGTTTAAAATGAGTACTGAACTAATATGAATTCACTTACAGACATTCCAAGTTCTGATTCAATTTGTGCTGTAATATATGAGTTCTGACATACCAAATCTTTAAAACACAAAACTTCAAACTTCAACTTCCCAACTGCTGTGATCAGTACCCCATCTTTGTATTTCAATTGATGTTGTTTAACTAACAACATCCACCCATCTGTAAATACCGGCCCATCATTTTTTTTTTCTAATACGCATCTTTCTCAGTTTTTCACCATCCCTTATTTCAACAGTTTTATAATACGGTATTTTATCGCCCCACAGATTATAAGCAAAATCACTTGGTATCTCCTAATAAAGCAAAAACAAACATGTCAAATGATAACCTCAAATATTCATATAACAGTCCAACGAAATTAAAAAAAATTACCATTAAGATAGGCTCTTCTTTATCAAGAAATGCTATGAATGAATGAGCGTTTTTTCTTGAATCCATATCTGCACAGAATGAAATAGATACTTACAATTAAGAAGGTAAATACACTAGCATATGCAGAACTTGAATATAAAATAGAACACTGAAATAATAAGGAATTTTTACAAGGATTTTTATAGCATTCATATAAAAACCATACGAAATCCAGTGGGTATCTAATGAATGCAATAACAGTTAAAGTGAGTGAGTACCTTGAACTATGAACATCAAAACAACATGAAAACCACTTTAAGAAGAGCCTCTTACATTAGCAAACTTTCACCAGCAACATTTTAACCCAAAAAAGTCAATCATTTTAACTCAAACAGTGTAAGATTTTTGACCCAAAACAGTGTAAAAACACTCATATACAGTTTGTGCAATCTAATTCACAATGATCACTCGTAAGAATTTTCAATTACCACACTAAAACAGAACTTAAAGGTTTGAAAGAACATATATCAAAATCTCCGTTTTATGGTTTGAAGTAAAGAAAATCAACAACGACCTTGAAGATTCATATAACAGTTCATAGAAACATCACGATGAAAATTTAGCATAAAAACATCACCATTATCAATCATAGCCCTAAAAACCATCATTTTAACCAGAAATCTTATATCAAATACCAAAAAGTGTCAAATTTCTAAATAACCAGGGCATTAATCAAGCACAAACAATCAAAATATCTGTTTTAGGGTTTAAAATGAAAATCAACAAGCACTAACAAAACATTTAGGGTTTGATCAGTATCAAGGTTTTAGGGTTTAATGAAAAACGAAACATAATGTAAACATTACTTAGATAGAAAAACAAGTCAAGAAAAAAAATGAAACACAAACGATTGAACTTCTGGTCATCGTTATTTTGTTTTCCGACACTTAGATTCTCATTATTTAACATTATTAAACAAATAAAACTACGAAATCTGTGAAAAAGCAAGAAATCAGTTCAAAAAAAAGTTACCGAATCCAGTGATTTCTGATAACTGTTAGTGTATAACCTTTTCGTGAGTGAAATCGTGAAATCGCGTCTGTGGATGTTGAAGAAGATGCGGAATTCAGAGATTATAGGGTTTGTCTGGATGTTGAAGATACGAAACGCAGAGAGAAGTGAGAGTGTTGGAGTGTTGAAGAACCCTAGGGGGAAGGGAGTGGAGTGTTGAAGAACCCTAGAGGGAAGCGAGTAGTAGTCTGGTGTGTTTTTAATTTTTGTGACTGTTGGTAGTGTTGAAGTGTTTGGATCTGTTTCAACCTTTGGATCATCCAAACAAATAAAACCCACCCACATATAATGTGATCCTTTTTTTATGTTTCCCCCTCCAAAAAAAAAAAACAAGTGTTATAATTTATAATAAAGAGATCATATAAAAAAATTTCTTTTGCAAATATAAAAAATTTGGTTTTTTTTACTTTTACTTTTCAAATAATATGGCTAGAGTTTCACTAAACCCTATGTTGGGAACTTGAAGGCCAACTTCCCAAAATAGGGTTGAGTAAAGCTTTAGCCATATGGTTTGAAAAGTAAAAGTTAAAAAGTTTATGTGTGATGAGAGTGTACGGTTAAAGAGAAGAAAAATACAATAAACATATTCGAACCCTATCTATGAACCTTCTTTTATGAGGTATGTAACCCGTTATTTACTGTTAAATTTGGCAATGTAGATCGTTCTCCAATATGAGTAGTTTGATTTGGGGTGTTCAACTGTTCAAGAATAATTCAGTTGTAGTGATGGAAATATCATTATATACCCATGATTTCACGGGTTATCGGTTGTTTTGAAACTCACGCATAACACATGAAACTCACGGGTATATAATATTAAGCGTGGGAGGGTATAAATAGGAGACATTAAGCGTCACGTTAGCAACATGGCACGATAAGAAAAACACGTGGTAGAAAGGACGTTAAAGTGGTGTTAGTATGAAGAGATTATCCAACTATAAGACGTGAAAGTGGTGTTGTAAATATAAATTTTTATAAAACAACGCATAACCCGTGAAATCACGGGTACATAACCTAGTATTTATATAAATATAACTATTTATGTAATTACTAAATTTAAACGAACATAAACGAATGTGTATAAATGAACATAAACGAACGTTTACGACATAAATGAACGAACGTTCACGAACATAAATGAACGAACACAAAGTTTGTTCATGTTCTTTCATTTAATTAAATGAACAAATTTTTTTGTTTGTATTCGTTCGTTTCTTAAATAAACGAACATAAACGAACTTCCCGCCAAACAAGTTCATGAACAATTCATAAACGTTCAGTTCGTTTACAGGCCTAATTGCAATTTACGAACATATCAACTACGTTTAACATTCTTATATGCCTTTACTTTGCTCTTTTTTGATAATTTTATCAATTTTCTTAGTTATTTTACAATTGTCGTTAAATCAACAACAGGGTATATAGATTCTTTAAGCATATAGGGTTGTAGCAATGTAAACAATTTATTATAGAGTATATAGACAGTTAGAGGGTGTTTGTTTTTTCTGAAAAGCTCTTTTTGTCCTCTTATGTCTGCGCCGCGCAGATCACGCGCAGACGTTTGAGTGTGCAGATTGTTTGTTTTCTCGAAGACATTTCATTAAAAAAGTTATGCGCGTCCTCTTTTTGGTGCAGATGTGAGATGACCTTCTCTAACCTCTTCTTGCCCTCAAATCCAAACATAACAAGAAACCCTAACCTCATCTCCTCTACCACTTGCCTCCACCCCTCTCCTCCTGCTTCCGCCTCCCCTCCCCACCGTTAACCCCTCAACCACCGCCACCCCTCCTACCGTCGCCACCCGTCCTACCGCCAATAACCCTTCACAGCCGCCACCCCTTTACCTCTGGTTTGTTTAAAAACAGAACAGATCCGTAAACTACAGAGAGTGTGAACCATTTGTTGGTTGCTTTTGGTGTTGGGAGGTGTATTCGATCTGATGACAAGGCAAAGACAAAGCGGAGAAAATGAGAAGTCAAGAAAAAGTGTTTGTGAACAAGTCTTGAAGCATGTTGTACAAGCTGTAAATGAATGACCTCCTTTTGCTTTTTCACATGTAGCTCTGAACATGAATGCTGAAAATTCAGTAACAAAAGTCAAATTCAAAAACAAACGACGAATTTCAAATTGCTCATAAAGATGAAGAAGTCAAAGTCAAAGTTTTTGGTGTTTGTTATGAAATTTTTTGGTGTTTTTATTCTGATTTTAGTCCATTGTTCGTTATAATAATGTTAATGTTTTGTGTTTGTTATGATTATGTTCTAGATGTTAATTGTTATAAATTGTTACGATTAAATGTTTAATAAATCAATTTCTTTATATTCCAGTTTATTTCAGCAGTATGCAGAAGTTAAAAAACAAATAGTCTTCTTCTTGCAGACTGCAGAGGTTTGGTCCACCTTTTCTGTACAGAGGTCTGCAGATGTGTTCTGCAGACTGGAGATGTTTTATCTCTGAAAAAACAAACAACACCTTAGAGTTTGGTAGTTAGTTTGAGTTTGTTACAAAATGTTAGTTAGTGTATTAGTATTGTTAAGAGCATTATATATATTCACCATACTCATGTATTCAAATTATAATATTCTAAAGAGTAAACTGCAATTTTACCCCCTGGGGTTTAAGCCAATTGGCACTCTGACCCCCTCCCTAGAAAATATTGCAATTTGCCCCCCCCAACGTTGTTGTTATGTCGCAAGATTACCCCCTGCTGTCAAATAAGTTAACAGATATGTTAAATGGATTGTGAAATGACTATGTTACCCTTTCATATTACCCCTATGGTTTGTTCTAAGCAAACGCATTACCCCCCACTGTTAAATGACTAAATTGTCCTTTCTTATTACCCCCTATACTTTGTTGTAAGAAATAGTATTACCCCCCGTTTTAAGTATTTCATTGCTTCCTTACCCCCTGCAGTAACCAAAACCCTTCCCGCCAAAAAGGTTTGACCATCCAAAGTCAAAGGATGCAGTAACTAAGTGTAAAACCTGGTATTTGAATCTAATAATGCACATAAACTAACTAATTACCTAACCTGCTGCAAATGGACTTTGTAAATGCCTAACCTGCTGCAAATGCTCATTTAACCTGCTCAATGTCACACCCCAACCGATGGCGGAAACATCGGGGTGCAGCACTAAGCGTTCAGATTGCACATGAGATTTCCATAACACTAGATATTTCGGTATGAATTAGATTGATTCAAACATTGTCTAATAGCATCCACAACCAAACACAAATCTCAAATACAAATCATCAAAATTGTTTCATAGTTTCTAGTTTAGCTATGATGTGTTTCTAAGCAGCATCTTAGCAAGTTTCTTGATCATAGCATCCTATCAGCCTGCAACATGTATTAAAATAAAGTCAGTACAAAAACGTACTGGCGAGTATACAAGTTTGAGTATATAGCATAGTAGATTAAAAGACTCATATCCATCAAGTAAAAGATAAAAATAGTTTCAGCCATGCTAGTGTTCGTAGTCCAAGTGATAGCCCGAGTGTCCCGATGCTTTAACCACTTTCCCAAGAATCAAGTAAAGCAAATAGAATCCTCCTAACAATACCCCCGAGAATAATGGGGAGGTGCATCTTCCTATAGCGCTACTATTGTTAAGGCAGAACTACACACAAGGATTAAATGTTCACATAGCATAAAGAATCAAGAATCAAGAATCAAGAATCACAAGTATCAAGTTTCACATTCAGGATAGAGTTTAGATTCAAAAGTTTCAAGTTTCATAGAATACATGATGCATCCCAAAAGTTTAAAACGAAAAGGGATCGAGTATACTCACAGTGATTGCTTAACAGTATAATTGTTATTGGATCAAAGGGAGCTCTTAGGATTAGCCTGATTAGAGTACAATAGAAAAGTGTCAGACAGAATAACAAAATTGTGCGAAGTGTCGGATCAGTCACCGGATCGGATGGCCATCCGGTCGGATGGTCATCCGGTCGGATAACGTATGTGCTTCAGACGGATCGCCATCCGATCGGATGGTCATCCGTACGGATGGCCATTCGATCGAATGGTCATTCGATCCAAGATAGTTTTTCCAAAATGAGTAACTTTCATTCCAAGTGTTCAAACAAGGTCACTCGATCGGATGGTCATCCGATCGGATGGTCGTTCGGTCGGATGACCCTTCGTGTGTAAGTTTTAAAGTTCAAGGTTTCTGATTAAAAATAGTTAAATGTTTGAAGGTTGTGAGGTATGTGTCACTTCGATCGGATGGCTGTTCGATCGGACGGCAGTTCGATCGGATTGCCACTCGATTGTCATGACCTTGTTCCATTTGCAACCTTGTAAAGTTTCCAAGTTTCGAGTTTGACGGTGAAGGCATGGTACGTATTGAGACAACGGTATACACATCAATGTTCAGCCTGTCTTATCGGATGGGAATCACCTCGTCCGATCAGGTGTCGGTTCTTGACGGTGTTCATGTCGGAATCCAAACTCCGGCCATCTTCTCCGGCGATGATCCATTTCTAAGTATTGAGACAACGGTATACACATCAAGTCTACAGTCCGTTTAGATTCGGATTCCACCGTTTTAAGTATAAGTTTAAGGAAAAGTTGAAGGAAACATGAGTTTTTAGCTGAAAAAGTCTAGATTTAGTAAAGATTCGGTGTAGAATCACATGAAATTCCTTAGATCTGAGCTAGATCTTGACTGGAATGACATTACACCATGGTTTGTACAAACCGCCATGATGACGTCATCCTCAAGAGCTCAAATCTTAGAGATTTTACGGTAAAAAGTGTGATTTCAAAGAAGAATCGTGTAGAGGATAGTGTATAGATCAAAGATGTACAAGAATCAAGTGTAAAACATAACAAAATCGCCGAGAAATGGAAGAAAAGTGAGGGAGCATACGTCTGGTCGAAGGAGGCTGTCACATCAGTGAAGAATGATGTGGCAAGTCCTATTTATAGTGCAAGTGAGGAGTTAAGGCGGTGTGGCAACGGATCGGATGGCAGCTCGATCGAATGGCCCTCCGATCGGATGGTCATCCGATCAGATGGTCATCCGATCGGATTGCCATTCGGTCAATCCCATCCTTTCCACTTTCCCGTCTTTGGTTCGTTTTGCGAGTTAGATTAAGCGTTGCATATTATTGTGTAATAGTATCACATAACTAGATTATATCATTAACACAAAGTTTCCAAGTTTCCAAGTTTCCAAGTTTCCGCCAGTGACAAGTCTCTAGTCTCTTGTTTAACCAAGTCTCAATTTTCACGAGTCTCAAGAGTCAGGCACCAAATATCAAGTATCAAGAATCAAGAATCTAGTTTCCAAGTATCAAGTATCAAGAATCAAGCCTCAAGAATCAAGTATCAAGAGTCATAGTCTCAAGAATCAAGTATCAAGAGTCATAGTATTAAGTATCAAGAATCAAGTTTCTAGAGTTAAGCATCAAGAATCGAGTATTAAGAATCAAGTTTTAAGAATCTAGCTTCATAGAATTAAGTATCAAGTATCAGTAAGATTCAAGTATCATAGCATAAAGATTCACAAATGTTAAAAGTGTCAAGAGTCACATAGTATAAGGGTTAAAACTGAAAATAGCTAAAAGTTTAGGGACGCAGGTGTTACAGCCTCACCTCCTTTAGTAAATTTCATCCCCGAAATCTAAGTGGAACACTGCTCGAAGAGCTGCAGATACTTGGTCTTCATCTTACTCTCGAGCTCCCAAGTGAATTCAGCGCCATGCTTTCCTTCCCTTCGAACCTTGACGATGGAGATTTTGCTGCCCCTTAATCGCTTGACACCTCGATCCATGATTTCGACCGGTTTCTCCACGAAGTGTAAAGCTTCATTTATTTGCAAGTCTTCGAGGGGAACCTGCAGTTCCTCGTCGGCTAGGCATTTACGTAGGTTAGATACGTGGAACACTGGATGCACATTGTTTAGTTCTTGTGGTAGGTCGAGTCTGTACGCCACCTTGCCAATCCTTTCGAGTATCGTGAAAGGACCCACATAGCGAGGAGCGTGTGACAACCCGTGATTTACGGCTCCTAATTACGTAATTAACGGGAGATTAACGCGACAATGAATAGTGTTTAAGACGCAAATTAACTTAATTAGGCCCTTGGAGAGCCCAGGAACGTTTATTTGATTATACAGTGCGCGTGTGGTGGTTTACAGAGAAGCCTGCTGAATATTACGCGACAACGAACTGATACCGTACAAGATACTGACAACGCCGACAAATATTAAATTTTTACGATATATTTTATCTTCGTAATTAAATTTTAGTGACTACAGTCGAAATCGGATCGAAAAACGGATTAAAGACGACAACGATATAATTTTTTTTTTTTTTTTTTTTTTTTTTTTTGCGATTATTACCGTTATCAACGCGTGAACGCGACTACTCACTTAACAAACGAACTCGTGACCGGTCGGGCTAAGCCCTCATCCGGTTGTATTATGAAGTTTTATATTATATATATATATATATACATATTTTCAGATTTAATAATATCAATTCAATCTGAAATCAGACATCGCGGGCCATGGATCCAAAACCCACCGAAAATATATTTTATTTTTACCCACCGAAAGTTGTTCATGGCCCTCAATACACTAATTTTGACCAAATGATGATTTCAATTTTTTTTTAGTTACCTAACATTCCCACTCTCTAAAAGTTCCTTGTCTGCATATTACTTGTACTCACACACAAGATATTTAAAGATTTTATCATCTTTATTTAATTGTCCATGCCACAATACAAACACCCGCAGACAAGAGTTGTAAAGAAAAAGAATTACCTAACCCACTCAACATATATCATGCCTAGATATGTTTTTTTATTCATACATGACTTTCTTTTGCAAACATATATACAGAGACTTTATAAATAACTTGGAAAACCAATTCACAAAACAATACACTTTATAAGCTACCATTCCACTCCCTCTCTTGATCAATATATACTCGCATACACCCATACAAGAAGACACAGACCTCAAGTCTGTTCACCTCTCTCGACAACCAACCGGAGCCGGTAAACCGGCCGGAGAATGGGTCCGGTGAGACACCCCCTCTCGACACCACGACCACTCATCCCCCCCCTCCCTCGCCGGCTATGCTGATTCGACAGAAGAAACGGACCACCACCACCACTAACCGGTGGTGGTGCGGCGTCGAAAACTGAGCAGAGAAAGAGAGGCGATGAGAGAGAGATAGTAGAGAGAGGAGGAGTCGGGTGGTGGCAGCAGGCGGCGGCGACGGCAGCACCGCCGTGAGTGGCGGCGGTAGTAGACGCCGGTGATGGCAAGCCGCGGTGGAGGTGCTGGTTGTTGTCGTTCAGTCCTGGTTCATGTCAGTCGGCGACGGATATCTTTCCGGCAACGGATTTCTCCGGTGAGTGATCGTACAGTTTATTTATTATCGTTCATTTTCTTTCCCACCGGATGATGATGTTCAGATGATTGGCTCGGGATTTCCGATCAGGTTCAAAGTGGTGGTTCAGTTTTGGTTCAGTTTCGAATCAGACTTGGCTCGGTTCATCTCTGATGTGCGGGGCAACTCTGTTCATGTTCGGGTCAACAGCAGGTTAAAGATGGTCAACGCTGGTCAGACATGGGTTCGGTTCGGTCAACGGGTTTGAGCAAGGCAGTCAACGAGACTAGACGGTTCGGTTTAATTGACTCGGTCGAACCGAGTCAACTTGGTCAAGGTCAGCCGGTCAACTCAGCGAGTTGACTCGGTCAACTCAGCTTTTCGACACAAAGACTGGTAAAGAATTAGCGACGCGTTTTATTTATTTGCGTTGTTATATAGTTTTTATTTATTTCGTGACTAACGAGCTCGAACCGACTTAATTTGAGATTAGTTACATTTGATATACTCGACAAAAATCTTATATAGATTGTTATATTATTACATGGTTGATTGAATTGTGATATAATAATGACAACTGTGTTGTCGGGGGCGTCCAAAAATAGAGGAAACTCTGCCCGTTTTTCGAGAAAACCCGTAAACAAAATATATTTTATAATAAAGGGGACTTTACGGATTCAAATAAAACTGCGAAACAAATATGTTTATCACGATTGTTTTAAACAAAACGACGATTTGGATATTATTTACGGAATGATTATAATCATTATATTTATTCTAAATCTTGAAATCTCAACAATTCTTTTATAAAAATAAATATAATTTTATATTTATTTCAAATATTGTACAACACGAATTCTTTTACAAAAATAAACATAGTTATATATTTATTTTCAAACACAATAACTCGACGATTCTTTTGTAAAATAAATATAACTTTTTATATTTATTTCAAACGCCTCAAACGGCATACGGTATATAATACGAGTTTATTATATATTCTTTTTCATAAAACACTCGTCACATACACATACGACCTCTCGGAAAAACAAACACTATCCTATCGAAATATTTATATTTTTATAAATATTTATATATTCGAATGTCTCGAAAACTAAGTACTTTCTAGACTTAGTAAACGAAACTTAACAAGTATAACTTAATTATTTTTATTAAGTTAACAACATATCAACGGATCGTTCGGTTAACGATTCGGTAGAGCTCGGTGACACGTAGTTTAGTTACTGCGTTATTTAGAAACTTATAAGATATTCCGTGTTAGGAATATTGTAGAATGCACGCTAGCGAGTCTCATCTTGAAAACGACATCACGAAGTCGTAATTAGCTAGCTTTGCACAAAACAATCCAGGTGAGTTCATAACCCCACTTTTTACTGTTTTACATTTTTATAAATGTTTTCGGGGGTGGAAAGACATGCACGTTTTACAAGAACATACAAAGTTTTTGAACGAACAAAAACCCATACTTCTAAACCATGTTACAAATGGATTTCAAGGAACTCAAATGGCTTACAAACGATTTATACTAAATATACCGGTTTTTACAAAACAAATGCGTATTATCAAAATGTGAATGATTTTCATGACTTGGGGAGGTTCAGCCTTAGAGGCTGGGAGGTTCAGCCTTAGAGGCTGGGGTAAAGTACATGTTACAATTATTTCAGACATTTTATACATGGTATGGTTAGCTTAAGGAGGGTTTACTACTTAGATCATGTGAGTGGGTAGGTTGGAACTTGAGGCCATTAATCCTCATTGTAGGACCGAGGGTCATGAGTGGTAGATCTATTTGGGTGTAGCGAGCCCAGCTCCTGAGTCCACAGTACGGACCATGGAGTGACTTTGAGCCCGACGCACAAATTTGCTAGGTTTGAGTCTTCCTACAGCACTTCACACATATCAATGGCCTTGCAAACCATTGGTGATCTCTTTTTCCTTATTGCTACATACCAGGGACTTACATACATACTTACAAAAATACTTGTTTTATATAAATTAAATACCATGTTTTATACAAATTCAAGGCATAGGATTATGCGGGCATGGAGTCAAGTCAAGGTGGGCATTGACGGTTATACGGACATTACAAATACGAAAGCTTACAAATACATGGTTTTACGAACATTTGCATTACAAATACAAGTTTCCATATAACTTGACAAGAAAATGATTTCTAAATTCGTTTTCTCAATATTATTTCACAAACCGGTTATTCAAAAGATTTATTTCAAATCTTTTACAAACAAACTATGAACTCGCTCAACTTTTTGTTGATTTTTTTCGCATGTTTCTTTCTCAGGTTGCATTTCAAAGTTAAGGCACGGTTGGAATAGGAGAACCATGTGGAGTCGAGTACTTAGCGGGCGTTAAATTTCTGAAAGACTTAACTTTTTGCTTCCGCTGTGCAATGAAGATACCAGTCCAGTCACGCCAGCTCTGATTATTTCGGGGTGTGACAAATTGGTATCAGAGCTATAGGTTACAGCGAATAAGGTTTTCTGTAGGAATACCTAGGCTCTAACCTCACTTTCCTCTGGGACTTAGACTATTAAGACGTTGAATACATACAGAACGCCTAGTACTCGAATATGGTCTCCAACCGTTGCCGAAAAACAAACACTCAAAATTTTGTTTTCAAACATACGCTATTGTGGTGTTTCATACACGGTGCATAAAACAATTACATACAGTACACAGAACTCTGAGAGTTTAGGAAACATGCATTTAAGACCTTCGGAAACTTATGTTGAAGTTCATTAAAGGTCATCACGTAGGAACCACGATTATTAACTCGGGCACACACTATTATCCATATTGTCTATGATATATTAACTTCCCGAGCAGGAAGCCTACGCATAACAAAACGATAGTGCACGAGGATACACGGAACTCAAATTTTACGTCGACGGATGTCGGGGTACATCACATTCTACGCGGAACGTAACGCTGATGCACAGGTATACGTGAAACTTAAACTATACATCAACGGGAGTTGAAGTACGACACATACGACTATCGAGGCGAGGCATTTGAAAAGACACGATGGCGCAATTCAACAACGACGCTAGATTCCTGTCACTAGGAAAACTATCAATCAGGAAGCGGCGGTTCGGCACGCGGTCCTGCAAACGACACGAGTCATGCTAAGGAGAAGACGTATATCTCCGCATTCCCTCTATCTTATTAACGACGAATACGCTATGTTCGACATTCCACGGTAATGTCACATAACAACTGGTCGTCACATGAAACCCCGGGTAAAGTCCTCAAATTTCTTTTATTGAAATTTCGAATTTCACACTTACTGAGTAGATTTTCGTATCTCTACTCCTCTTAATGGTCATTGCATCACAATAACTTCTTACACTACAGCGAATACTCATTTGCTTCATTTCTTGAAAATTCTTTTCTTTTCAAGTTACATACATGGTTTTTCGTTGTGACCATGCCGAAAGTGTTCTTGTCAATATATGTATGTACAATTGTTTGAACTTGTTCATTACACATTCAATTCAAGACACCATATGATGTATTGGAAACATCATATTCATATCCGTCTTAACAAGTGTTTCATTTGTTCCGAGTAGAAGTAAACTTGTTTGACATTCTACTCCATTAAATTGTTTGTTGATTTCGACACCTTGTGGTGGTATTTTCACTTATTTGAAGCTTGTGCTAAACTCGTATACATATTCTATGCACGGATTTAATTATTTGGTTATCGATTTAGATTAAATCCGCTTCGATTTATCATATTTAAGCGATCTTAACACAATTGTGTGTTATGACGATGGTACACAAATTCATTGCATATTCCGGTGTACCTACTAACGGTTCTTTCAACATCGATCGAATATTTTGCGATATTATTGCTTCTTCATCTTCGATCGAAAACATCATTTCTTTTAGGTTTCATTTTCAATTGAAAATTCTATAATGTCATTTGAAACAAACTTTCAGATTCACTTTATTACGCTTTCATTTGACTTCAAACACGGTGGATTTGTTTGATCACCGCTATATTTGAATTATTTCGTTCACTACGACACCTTGTGGTGTCAGTACAAACTTGTAGCTTGGGCTAATTATGATTGAGCGTTTTATGCAAAACACAGGTGATACTTGTTCGATCACTGCTATATTACGACACCTTGTGGCGTCGGTATAACTTGCAGCTTGTGCTGATCACGATTGAGCATTTCATACAAACTATTACATTTGAGATTGTTGATTCTAATTTCATCCAGTGGATGATATTGCTTCTAGAACTCATTTACTTATTGTGAACGTTCATATGAAATTCGATTGGTCGAAGTTCCTGTTCATTGTTATACCCCTGTTAACTTAGACTGTACCTATATGTCTTGTTTCCTTTGACATCAATTGTTGAAACACATCTCTTTTAAACCGTTGGGTTCTTATTGTTGAGGAATGTCATTAAATTCACATGATTCGAATAAGTCTTGTTTCGATGACGCGGTCATTCACTTTGTTATTATTCGGACTTACCTGCGAACAACACAATTCAGAGGAGATAACATAGTCTAAATTTCGAGGACGAAATTTTTGTAACAGGGGGAGAATGTGACAACCCGTGATTTACGGCTCCTAATTACGTAATTAACGGGAGATTAACGCGACAATGAATAGTGTTTAAGACGCAAATTAACTTAATTAGGCCCTTGGAGAGCCCAGGAACGTTTATTTGATTATACAGTGCGCGTGTGGTGGTTTACAGAGAAGCCTGCTGAATATTACGCGACAACGAACTGATACCGTACAAGATACTGACAACGCCGACAAATATTAAATTTTTACGATATATTTTATCTTCGTAGTTAAATTTTAGTGACTACAGTCGAAATCGGATCGAAAAACGGATTAAAGACGACAACGATATAATTATTATTATTTTTTTTTTTTTTTTTTTTGCGATTATTACCGTTATCAACGCGTGAACGCGACTACTCACTTAACAAACGAACTCGTGACCGGTCGGGCTAAGCCCTCATCCGGTTGTATTATGAAGTTTTATATTATATATATATATATACATATTTTCAGATTTAATAATATCAATTCAATCTGAAATCAGACATCGCGGGCCATGGATCCAAAACCCACCGAAAATATATTTTATTTTTACCCACCGAAAGTTGTTCATGGCCCTCAATACACTAATTTTGACCAAATGATGATTTCAATTTTTTTTTAGTTACCTAACATTCCCACTCTCTAAAAGTTCCTTGTCTGCATATTACTTGTACTCACACATAAGATATTTAAAGATTTTATCATCTTTATTTAATTGTCCATGCCACAATACAAACACCCGTAGACAAGAGTTGTAAAGCAAAAGAATTACCTAACCCACTCAACATATATCATGCCTAGATATGTTTTTTTATTCATACATGACTTTCTTTTGCAAACATATATACAGAGACTTTATAAATAACTTGGAAAACCAATTCACAAAACAATACACTTTATAAGCTACCATTCCACTCCCTCTCTTGATCAATATATACTCGCATACACCCATACAAGAAGACACAGACCTCAAGTCTGTTCACCTCTCTCGACAACCAACCGGAGCCGGTAAACCGGCCGGAGAATGGGTCCGGTGAGACACCCCCTCTCGACACCACGACCACTCATCCCCCCCCTCCCTCGCCGGCTATGCTGATTCGACAGAAGAAACGGACCACCACCACCACTAACCGGTGGTGGTGCGGCGTCGAAAACTGAGCAGAGAGAGAGAGGCGATGAGAGAGAGATAGTAGAGAGAGGAGGAGTCGGGTGGTGGCAGCAGGCGGCGGCGACGGCAGCACCGCCGTGAGTGGCGGCGGCAGTAGACGCCGGTGATGGCAAGCCGCGGTGGAGGTGCTGGTTGTTGTCGTTCAGTCCTGGTTCATGTCAGTCGGCGACGGATATCTTTCCGGCAACGGATTTCTCCGGTGAGTGATCGTACAGTTTATTTATTATCGTTCATTTTCTTTCCCACCGGATGATGATGTTCAGATGATTGGCTCGGGATTTCCGATCAGGTTCAAAGTGGTGGTTCAGTTTTGGTTCAGTTTCGAATCAGACTTGGCTCGGTTCATCTCTGATGTGCGGGGCAACTCTGTTCATGTTCGGGTCAACAGCAGGTTAAAGATGGTCAACGCTGGTCAGACATGGGTTCGGTTCGGTCAACGGGTTTGAGCAAGGCAGTCAACGAGACTAGACGGTTCGGTTTAATTGACTCGGTCGAACCGAGTCAACTTGGTCAAGGTCAGCCGGTCAACTCAGCGAGTTGACTCGGTCAACTCAGCGAGTTGACTCGGTCAACTCAGCGAGTTGACTCGGTCAACTCAGCGAGTTGACTCGGTCAACTCAGCTTTTCGACACAAAGACTGGTAAAGAATTAGCGACGCGTTTTATTTATTTGCGTTGTTATATAGTTTTTATTTATTTCGTGACTAACGAGCTCGAACCGACTTAATTTGAGATTAGTTACATTTGATATACTCGACAAAAATCTTATATAGATTGTTATATTATTACATGGTTGATTGAATTGTGATATAATAATGACAACTGTGTTGTCGGGGGCGTCCAAAAATAGAGGAAACTCTGCCCGTTTTTCGAGAAAACCCGTAAACAAAATATATTTTATAATAAAGGGGACTTTACGGATTCAAATAAAACTGCGAAACAAATATGTTTATCACGATTGTTTTAAACAAAACGACGATTTGGATATTATTTACGGAATGATTATAATCATTATATTTATTCTAAATCTTGAAATCTCAACAATTCTTTTATAAAAATAAATATAATTTTATATTTATTTCAAATATTGTACAACACGAATTCTTTTACAAAAATAAACATAGTTATATATTTATTTTCAAACACAATAACTCGACGATTCTTTTGTAAAATAAATATAACTTTTTATATTTATTTCAAACGCCTCAAACGGCATACAGTATATAATACGAGTTTATTATATATTCTTTTTCATAAAACACTCGTCACATACACATACGACCTCTCGGAAAAACAAACACTATCCTATCGAAATATTTATATTTTTATAAATATTTATATATTCGAATGTCTCGAAAACTAAGTACTTTCTAGACTTAGTAAACGAAACTTAACAAGTATAACTTAATTATTTTTATTAAGTTAACAACATATCAACGGATCGTTCGGTTAACGATTCGGTAGAGCTCGGTGACACGTAGTTTAGTTACTGCGTTATTTAGAAACTTATAAGATATTCCGTGTTAGGAATATTGTAGAATGCACGCTAGCGAGTCTCATCTTGAAAACGACATCACGAAGTCGTAATTAGCTAGCTTTGCACAAGACAATCCAGGTGAGTTCATAACCCCACTTTTTACTGTTTTACATTTTTATAAATGTTTTCGGGGGTGGAAAGACATGCACGTTTTACAAGAACATACAAAGTTTTTGAACGAACAAAAACCCATACTTCTAAACCATGTTACAAATGGATTTCAAGGAACTCAAATGGCTTACAAACGATTTATACTAAATATACCGGTTTTTACAAAACAAATGTGTATTATCAAAATGTGAATGATTTTCATGACTTGGGGAGGTTCAGCCTTAGAGGCTGGGAGGTTCAGCCTTAGAGGCTGGGAGGTTCAGCCTTAGAGGCTGGGGTAAAGTACATGTTACAATTATTTCAGACATTTTATACATGGTATGGTTAGCTTAAGGAGGGTTTACTACTTAGATCATGTGAGTGGGTAGGTTGGAACTTGAGGCCATTAATCCTCATTGTAGGACCGAGGGTCATGAGTGGTAGATCTATTTGGGTGTAGCGAGCCCAGCTCCTGAGTCCACAGTACGGACCATGGAGTGACTTTGAGCCCGACGCACAAATTTGCTAGGTTTGAGTCTTCCTACAGCACTTCACACATATCAATGGCCTTGCAAACCATTGGTGATCTCTTTTTCCTTATTGCTACATACCAGGGACTTACATACATACTTACAAAAATACTTGTTTTAT
>JARYGA010004363.1:0-47652 GCA_030545235.1 Helianthus tuberosus | reverse complement strand
ACGTTGAAGCACTCTTTGGTGTTGATATGCATCGTTTTGTATATAGTAATCCATACTCCAAAAATAAATAGGAAGTCATCTCTGGAGAAACGTTAATAACGAAACCAAACAAAAACGAGACTCCAACTTCCTCAAGTTTTTGTGTAAAAAAGACATGGTGTGGTGGTAAGATGTCTCACCTTTATCTATGTGGCGGAAGATTCTGATTGTGCAATGTGCAAATATAAAATAAATAGGAAGTCATCTCTTGAGAAACGTTAATAACGAAACCAAACAGAGACGAGACTCCAACTTCCTCAAGTTTTCGTATAAAAAAGACATGGTGTGGTGGTAAGATGTCTCACCTTTATCTATGTGGTGGAAGGTTCTGATTTTGCAAGGTGCAAATATAAAATAAATAGGAAGTCATCTCTTGAGAAACGTTAATAATGAAACCAAACAGAGACGAGACTCCAACTTCCTCAAGTTTCAATATAAAAAAGACATGGTGTGGTGGTAAGGTGTCTCACCTCTATCTATGTGATGGAAGATTCTGATTGTGCAAGGTGCAAATATAATATGTTAGTTTGTTGTTAAAAAAATAATAACTTAACACTCATGAAGAACTAATATGAAAGTTTAATTAACCACGCATATGATTGAGATGTATACCTATCGTATTTATAGTCATTCAATGTGATAGGTCCACACGTTCAAGGAGCGGGTGTACATTTACTATATATGTTAGTTGGGATGCATACTTGCACATTAAAATTTAGAATAACTAAATTGACGCTTTAAATATTTATACCCATAAAAAATGATCGACATTATGCTTACTAGGTTGATGTATTAACCTGAATTTTAATCTAAACAACAAGTTATAATAATAACCTTGTTGCTATTGTTATTAGGAATTCACAGCCAAAATCACTTGTTAGAGTGTTTTAGGATGATAATCATCATCAAGGTTTAATTGAACCAAATCATTGGTTCCTAATTCAAATCAATCATCAAAAACTAAGGATTGCAAGCTGCATAATTAGTTTTAACTTCATAAACAATATTAATCAATGAGTTTAACACATTGACCACAAATTTTTCGTGGTTCCACACTATTTTACCACTAGCTAATTAGTTAAGGGTACTAAGGAACACACTTAAACTTTATCTTTGACCGAACCCTGACAACCGATCACATATGCATCGCTAGGGGAATGGTACCTATCAAATAATGAGAGGAAAAGGCATTGATGTCATCGGCATAGTGAAGCTAGGATTCGAGGACTATGAAACACTTTGTGGAAGGATTCCAGGGAAAAGTGCATGATTAAAATGTGGTCCACTTGTGTCTCTTATTCGTTTAGGGGTGTAAAATGTGTTGGCCTGACGAGTTGATGGGTCAAACCCATATGAACCCAAAAACATGATACACGCACGAACATGACATAAACCCTAAAATATTTAGATAAGAACCTAGTCTTATAAAAACTTTGCCGAAAATTGTTGAAGTTCATCATTTCTTTCATTTTAGGGTGTGTTGAAGCTCCTAAATCAGACAATTTTAATAATATTTTTATATAGAGTAAATTGCCAAAATCGTCCATGAGTTTTGGGCTTATTTGCCAGTTTCATCCAAAACAACTTTTGTACCTTATTGTCCTCCACAAAGGGGTATCCCCAATTAATGGGTAAGAAAAACATGTTATAATAGCATTAGCATCTGTCAGGTGTATGCCTACACCCCGTGCTCAGTCGTGGCCATTAGTAACTTAAATGAGCCGAGGATATCCAGGACACGGTCGAGTTAACCCCCAATGTTTAAGTTATCAGACAAAACAAATTAAAATGGGTTATGAAGATTTTGTAGTCACAATCCGACATATGATCCCATACCCGACCAAGCGGTAATAATTTACCATATCCCAAGCCCGTATAGAGAAAACAGGTTAAGAGTATTTACCTGGCTAAAACTCGTCTTATAATGCAAGAATTATAAATAGCACAGCCGTAATCAATTAACTAAGGTTGGTTGCAATCTACTGAAAGGCCCTAGTCTGGAATGAATGGTATAATAACCAATTAGAATGTTAACGGGTCCTATTTTAGTCATAGACTTGGACCGATTAACTTAAATTAACGAAAACTTACGTAAACTAGTTACATAAGCTCAATAGTACGCGTATAAGCGATATCGGGTAACCAGGTGAGTCATAAACAAGTTCTATATGCCAATATACTTTAAATAAGTTGTAACATCAGTAGGTTATCAACTTATATGACCATGGAGGTTTTAAAATCAAAATATGCACCATATGGGCATTTTAGTCATTATTTGACATAATTTGAGATCTTGCATATAAATCTGAGTTATGAACAAGTACATTTGGTTATAATAATTTAATTATGAACAAGTACATATGGGCAAAATATAAGTAGGTAATAAGTTTTGTATCATAGTTATGGTTTAAAACCATACTATGCGCCAAAAGGGCGTTTTGGTCGTATTATAACATAATTTACGATCTTGTATCAAAACTCAGGTTATGAACAAATTTATAATACCAAAATACGTTAATTATAATACCATATCAGTAGGTAATTCGTTTTGCAAGTTCATCATTGTTTAAATCCAAGTTTTATGCAAAAAGGGCATTTTGGGCATAATTAGGCAAAATACAAGAACTTGTGTAAAAACTCAGAATCTGATTATGATCAAGTAGTATAACCTCAGAGGGTTATCCTGCATTATAATGTGATCATAATACAACTTAAATTCAGTAGCTAACTATGCTAAATCGGGTCAGAATCGAAAGTCAAAGCAGAAGTCAAACTGCTCGACTTTCGGATGCGAACCGACACTAAAACTAGAAATGACGGGCTGAACATGTTCATACATGTTCTAATATTAATTACCAACTGATTTTGTGTTAAAAACATGGGTTATAACATTTATAAGATCAATTTATAGAGTTTACGAAAAACGGCCATTTGACTTTTTAAATAATATATCTTTGACCCGTCATTTGACCAAGTTAACGTGATTTTCAGGAGGTGCCCTTTCGAGGGATTAACACCTACCTAACTACGATCACATAGCCATGTTCGATTATAACAATGGCTGAACCATAATGGTCTAAACCGAAAGTCAAAGCAAAAATCAATTTTGCTTGACTTTCGGCTATAAAACTGAAAGAACAAGGATGGAGCACTTACAATTGGTCCAAGAGAATAACTATAACTCAGAGGGAAGCTCCTTTCAAGTCAGGAACCTCCAGAAGAGAGTAGAGAAGTGTTTGAAGAATGGTGCAAGGAAAAAGGTTGCAACCAAGCCTCTATTTATACTTGAGGAGGATGTTTGAGATTGTTCCAGGTGTTAGAGATCAGCTAGGATCATTACAAGTGTTATTGGACGTGGCATGAGCTGCTAGAATGCTCAGAGATTCGATTAAGTGGCAAACATGCAGCTTTGCTTGGAGCCCAAACAATATATGTCACTGGCGACCCTTTACGGACCGTAAAGGGTAACCTTTTGCGGTCTGTAAGGACCTACTTCGCACAAATAATCTGGCTTGCTTACGGATCGTAAGCCACAAGGCTTTGCGGCCCGTAACCGATCTTCAACGGCCAAATATTTTACATCTTGCGGTCCATAAGTCAATAGGCTATACGGTCCGCAAAGGTCACTCAGAGGCTAATAAATTTAACATGTTGACACTTTTAGTCCCTCCACATTCATACTTTCATCAATTGACAAAATTAGTCCCTCTCGTCCAATATTTGGCACAATTGAGAGTATGGAAATGTGTCCGTACATGACTGGACACGAATTTACGAGGTGTAACACAAGCTGACTAAGTTTGTCCCCGAATACTCTAGTGAATTTCCTGCCTCCCATTGGGTACTCAATTAGACCATTATCGTCAATGAACGTGTTAAAAGCTTTCGCACACCCATATTATACAAGTCTTAGTACTTGTTGGGTTTAAACTACATTCTATTCTGGTCACCACTTAATCAAGCGTATAGTACCGTTTTCATTAACTTAAGTTAACCGGTCCAAGTCTACGACTTAAATAGGACACGTTAACATTCTAATTGGTTATTATTCCATTCATTTCAGACTAGGGCCTTCTGGTAGATTGCAACCAACCTTAGTTAATTGATTACGGCTGTGCTGTAAGGACCTTCAAATTTGTCCCTAAACGAACCGTAAGTGAAAACCCGGACCCTTAAAACCTTATTGTGCATGAAAAACCAAGAAAACAAAATTTCTGGTCTTCAGACGGGCCGCGTAAAGATTAAGCATAGCTGCGTCAACATAAAGTTTGACCGGATAAGCGTCCAGATCCACGTGTCACCCACATGGCACACCTACTTGTGACCCAGCAAACCTACACGTAGACTAGACCCCCTCGCGGGCCGCGTAAAGGTTAAGTGTAAGCTTACACGGGCCGCGTAAGACCTAAATTTCAGCTATAAATAGAAATGGCCATGAGCAGTTCACTGATGTCGAAATCTTTTCACAAAAACGAAGTTAGGCTGCTCAAATTCGAAAATTTCTTTTACAATAGCGAGGTGCTGCTACGATACAGGGTATTAACTCAATCACTACTATGATTCAATGTCCGATCGATTTAAACCAGCCCGATGGATGTTTAAGTGCTGCCCGAACTCGGGTTATACTTTGTCATTCGGCGTGAATCCGACAGGATGTTTGAGTGCCACCCGAACTCGGGTTATACTTTGTCATTCGCCGTGAAATCGGTGGATGTTTAAGTATAGCACTCCGTCATTCGTTGTGAATTCCCTGGATGTTTAAGTATTGCACTTTGTCATTCGTAGCGAAGGTTTCTAATCTCGTGAGTTATCGTAATTATTGTATTCAGTTACTTACCTAGTTTCGTGTGCATTGTTATTAAACTAGGTTACCAGGCTAAATCAGTAGGCTAAACGCTGCTTGTCTAAACTTGCAATGTGAGTCATTCTCTTTTTATCAACTGTTTTACAATACCTCAAATTATTTTCAAAAGTTATAATTACAGGGATTATGTCGTGGTTATCTTGAATCACTGGCTAGTGGGGTATTGTGCACATTACTAATTTCTCACGGTTAGGCTAATAAATCCTAACAGTGATAATCATCACTACTTGAGTGAAAGGACTCAATAGTGGTATGACCATCGTCACAAGGTGTGACACGGCGCCAGATAAAAATAAGATAAAAGCCATTGTAATCGCTCCTATGCTGTAATTTATAACTATGTGTCATTTTATCAAATTGAGTGACTCGCCAGTATTTCCCCGCTGATAAAATATTTTCAAAACATGTTTCAGGAGACCTGCTGTAAATCAAGGAAAACGTGCTACGGAGCACTAACAAGCTTGAAGAGGTGGCTCAATAAAATGCATAAATATGTTTTGAAAATCAGGGAATTTCCTAGAAAAATTCCTCTATTGTAAATAACGGGGTTTATCCCAAATCATGTAATAAAATATTTGGGCATATTTCAAGTTTTAAAAAGATCCTGTAAATCTTCCGCTGTAAACTCAAATAATAAATACCACGGGAGTTTCTGTCTCGCGGCTCCTGAACCGGGTAAAAACCGGGACGAGGGCCGTGACAGAAAAAGGTGGTATCAGAGCCACTGATGTAAGCCAATTAAGTATTCAGAAATACTTAATTTCTTGAGATTTCTATTCTGTGAAATTAATTTTCTAAATTAGGATGTTGTGTTTCCTTATATCCGCTCACAGCATGAATGAGTTGTCTGAAGCTCTTCAGAGTCTCAACATCCATACTGTTGGTATGGAAATTTCCGGGAGTTTTTCTGGTTATCAAGCCGACACCGAAGAACCCATGATTTTCCAGGCTCAAGCCCAAGAAAAACCCAAACCGAAAAAGAGGAAAAGATACGTAGGATGGAGAAAAGTAAGGAAAACAAAGCCAGCCGCACAGAGGGTGAAAAAGACTGTGGATACAAAGGATAAAGGAAAAGGAAAAGAGGTTTAGGAGAGTTCAGGGCAAGCCCAGGAAATGCCACCCTGAGAGGAGCTGGATCGCAAACTGGCAAATTGTGACCTCATTGGACCTGCCAATGAAGATCTTTTCAATTACCCAATTGAATCACAACTTCCAGTCAACTTAGAACCTGCTATCCCAGATCCCATTGTTAGCCACCAACTGCTACCTGGAGAGCTAGAGGAATGGTGGACCAGTGATTGGCAGTTTCAGAATCTGTTGAATAACCCTGATACCTTTTTCTCTCAATTTGACCCGGAAATGAGCGACGAGAACTTGGCTGAACTCCGCCATTATGGAGAGGAGTTGATAGATGCAGGAAATAGGATCCGGGATATGGGAGAGAGGATATCATGGAAATACGACGAAAGAGAACGTCGTTTCTGAAATGCCAGCAGACATGGATCATAGGGGGATGTGTGGTTGTGTGTTTAATAATAATATAATATAATTATGTGAAATAACCTAAAATAAAACTTTTGTAAGATAACTGGTGTGTATGGACGCATACTGTCATATATAAAATATAAAAGTCGCAATGTCGACAATTTTGGCTATACGTGTTAATCTGATTACGTGTGATATTTTTGGTTAATATTTATCTATTTTGTGTCAATAATTTATATATTTATTGATAATTATTCAGATGGAAAACGCTGATAATCAACCAGTCAATGAACCTGTTAACGAAGTTAATCAATCCGAACAAAACAATGAAGATCAATTTCTGAATAGGCAAGATATAGAGAATATTGTTGCTCAGGGAATAGCCAATGCTATTCCAGCAATTCTTGCTGCTGCCCGAAATCCAGTTGAACCTCCACCACTTACTCACAGCAAACGTACTCGTGACGACAATTTCAGTAATAGTGTAAATGGAGGCGGCAACAATAACAATAACAATAACAACGATGAGGTGGTGCAAGCCCCGTTTCTTAAGAGAATGAAAGCTGCAACGCCTGGTTGCACTTACAAGGAATTTCTTGCCTGTAAACCTATGGAATTTGTAGGCAATGAAGGGGCAACTGCTGCACTGCGTTGGTTGGAGAAAACCGAAGCAGTAATTACAATAAGTAAATGTGCCGAGGAGGATAAAGTCATGTATGCTTCGAATCTTTTTAAAGAAGGAGCGTTAGAATGGTGGAACACCGTTCTACAAGCTAAAGGAAGGAATATATGGCGTATGCTATGAACTGGGAAGAATTTAAAAGTTTGGTGGAAAGAAAATTCTGTCCCGAGTATGAAAAGGAACAAATGGCGAATAAGTTCCTGAACCACCGGATGGTGGATGTAGACTGTCGAGGGTATACTTCGACATTCTTCGAATATGCTAGAGTTGTACCTACCCCGGCTTCGCCAGAACCGGTACTTATTTCTCGCTAAATATGGGGTTTAATTAGTGAGATTCGTAATGTTGTCAAAGCTGCGAGACCACGCACGATCGATGATGCGGTGGAATTAGCTAACACTTTGACTGACGAACTGGTGCGGACGCGAGAAGAAAACCGAAAGAAGGAAGTAGCTCAAAAGATTACCCAAGGATTCCGTGTGGGTAATAGTTTCAAGAAAAAGGGAACCGGGCAATCTTCCACTGCTCAATTTTGCAATACTTGTAAAAGAAAGCCTTTTGGAAGATGCAAAGGATATTGCAATTTCTGCAAAATTCCGGGGCATCAAGAAGAAGACTGCAGAAGAAAGAAATCCACAATCTGCTTCAACTGTGGAGAAGCTGGACATTTTAGGCCAGATTGTCCTAAATTGGCCAGACCAGCTGACAACAAAGCTAAACCTGCAGAAGGAACTACCAAGAAGAAGGCAAGAGCCTTCCAGTTAACCACTCAGGAAGCAGAACTCATTCCAGATGTGATTGCTGGTACGTTCCTAGTTCACAACATCTATGCAAAAGTATTATTTGACTCTGGTGCAAACCAAAGTTTTATAAATACTTCATTTTGCCAAGCCCTTAAGCAACCTTTAATCCAACTTAGGCAGATTTATACGGTAGAAACGGCAGACGAAAATTCCGTTAACATAGATAAGATTTTGCATGAAGGAAAAATAGAACTTTTAGGCCATAAATTTTCTGCAAACCTGTTACCTATGAATTTAGCTGGATTCGATGTTGTCTTAGGAATGGATTGGTTAGTAGCCAACCATGCTCGAATCCTCTGTGATAAGAATTCCGTAGAAATTCGTGCACCCACAGGAGAGGTAATTATAATTATAGGAGATAAGCCACAAAGACCAATGAAGTTCATTTTAGTGATGAAAGTTGCTAGTTATGAACGAAAGCAAGAAATAGTGTATATGAGTTCGGTAATCATTAGCACTAAGGGTAAGGAACTTAAGGAAATTCCAGTAGTATCAGAATACCCGGATGTATTCCCAGAAGAACTACCTGGATTACCCCCAGATAGAGAGGTAGAATTTAGGATTCATCTAGTTCCTGGAACTACACCGATAGCCAAGGCACCTTATCGGTTAGCACCCACCGAAATGTTAGAATTGAAAAAGCAATTAGATGAATTACTAAGCAAAGGATTCATACAACCGAGTTCTTCCCCGTGGGGAACTCCAGTGTTGTTCATAAAGAAGAAAGATGGGTCGATGAGAATGTGTATCGATGATAGGGAATTGAATAAAGTTACAATTAAGAATCGATACCCATTACCTAGGATTGATGATCTTTTTGATCAACTTCAGGGAGCTAGATATTTTTCTAAGATAGATTTACGCTCCGGATACCATCAGTTGAAAGTACAAGAGGAAGACATACCTAAAACTGCCTTCATAACTAGGTATGGTCATTACGAGTTTACAGTCATGCCCTTTGGGTTAACGAATGCTCCTGGAGCACTCATGGACATGATGAATAGGATCTGTAAACCGTATTTGGATAAATTCGTAATTGTCTTCATCGACGATATACTTATTTATTCCAAAAGTCAGGAAGAACATTGTGAGCACCTACATGCACTCTTAACTTTGTTAAGAAAAGAGAAGCTTTACGCCAAATTCTCAAAATGTGAATTTTGGTTACAGGAAGTGCAATTTTTAGGACACATGGTGAATCACGAAGGTATTCACGTAGATCCTTCTAAGATAGAAGTGATCACTAAATGGAAGGTCCCACAATCAGCCATGGAAGTTAGAAGTTTTATAGGATTAGCTGGGTACTATAGGCGCTTTATTAAAGATTTTTCTAAAATAGCCGTGCCATTAACTAAGCTAACCTGTAAAGCCGTGAAGTTTGAGTGGGGACCTAGACAAGAAGAGGCTTTTAAGATTTTGAAGCACAGGTTAACAAACGCCCCTATTCTAGCTTTACCAGACGGAACAGAAGATTTTGAAGTTTACTGTGATGCTTCTAAGTTAGGACTAGGATGTGTATTGATGCAATGCAAGAAGGTAATTGCGTATGCCTCAAGGCAATTGAAAAAGCACGAGGAAAACTATACGACGCATGACTTAGAATTAGGATCTATAATTTTTCTCTTAAGATTTGGAGACATTATCTGTACGGAAGTAAGTTTACTGTCTATACAGATCATAAAAGTTTAAGATATATATTTGGGCAAAAAGAATTAAACATGAGACAAAGAAGATGGATGGAAATTCTAAGTGATTACGACTGTGATATTCAATATCACGAAGGTAAAGCAAACGTAGTTGCAGATGCTTTAAGTCGTAAGTATCATGAGAAACAAAGACGAGTTCGTGCTCTTAGAATAAATCTTCAATTAGATTTAATGGAACAATTAAGGAAGGTTCAGGAAATAGCAATTGAGGATAGTACTGAAGGAATGAAGGGACGAATTAAGGAATTAGAACGAGGAAGTGATGGAATCTGGAGATTCCATAGTAAAAGAATTTGGGTACCTAAGCAGGGAGAGTTACGAAATAAGATTTTAGAGGAAGCCCATAAATCTAGGTATACCGTACATCCCGGTAACAATAAGATGTATCAGGATTTAAGAAACAATTTCTGGTGGATTGGTATGAAAAAGGACATAGCTAGATATGTATCTAAGTGTCTAACTTGTTCACAAGTTAAGGCAGAACACCAGAAACCTTCAGGATTACTCCAACAATTAGAAATACCTGTATGGAAATGGGAACCCATCACAATGGATTTTGTTACTAAGTTACCCAAAACCAGAAAAGGTAATGATGCGATTTGGGTAATCGTGGATCGATTAACCAAATCAGCTCATTTTCTACCCATGAAAGAAACCTTTAGCATGGAAAGATTAGTAAAGTTGTACGTAGACAAAATCATATCATTACATGGAGTCCCACTCTCTATTGTATCGGATAGAGATAGTCGTTTTACTTCACACTTCTGGACAAGTTTCCAAGAAGCAATAGGGACCCGACTGAACTTAAGTACGGCATATCATCCCCAAATGGACGGGTAAAGTGAAAGGACAATCCAAACCTTGGAAGACATGCTTAGAGCATGTGTGATCGATTTTGGTGGAAACTGGGATGATCACCTACCTTTAATTGAATTCTCCTATAACAATAGTTATCATGCAAGCATCGAAGCTGCCCCATTCGAAGCACTCTACGGACGTAAGTGTAGAACTCCAGTTTGTTGGGCAGAAATAGGAGAAGGTCAATTATCAGGACCCGAAATTGTGCAAGAAACTACCGAAAAAATCACTCAAATCAAGGAAAGACTAAAAACGGCTCGAGATCGCCATAAAAGTTATGTAGACAATCGACGTAAGCCGTTAGAATTCCAGGTTGGAGACAAGGTACTATTAAAAGTTTCTCCTTGGAAATGAGTAGTTCGGTTCGGTAAGAAAGGAAAGCTGAGTCCAAGATACGTAGGACCATTCCCTGTAATCCAACGCATAGGACTAGTTGCTTATGGTTTATAACTACCAGAGGAGCTAGCCGGGGTACATGATGTATTTCATGTATCTAACCTCAAGAAGTGTTTATCAGACGAATCGCTAGTAGTCCCTCTTCAAGACATACAGGTGAATGACAAATTGAAGTTTGTGGAAAAACCGCTTCAAATAGAAGATAGAAAGATTAAGTTTCTCAAGCACAAAAGATTGGTACTAGTCAAAGTCAAATGGGATTCAAAAAGTGGACCGGAATACACCTGGGAACTGGAATCAGAAATGAAGCGCAAGTATCCTCACATATTTCAATAAATCTCAAGGACGAGATTTTAAATAAGGTAGGGAGGATGTAAGGACCTTCAAATTTGTCCCTAAATGAACCGTAAGTGAAAACCCGGACCCTTGAAACCTTATTGTGCATGAAAAACCAAGAAAACAAAATTTCTGGTCTTCAGACGGGTCGCGTAAAGATTAAGCATAGCTTTACGCGGGCCACGTCAACATAAAGTTTGACTGGATAAGCGTCCAGATCCACGTGTCACCCACGTGGCACACCTACTTGTGACCAAGCAAACCTACACGTAGACTAGACCCCCTCGCGGGCCGCGTAAAGGTTAAGTGTAAGCTTACGCGGGCCGCGTAAGACCTAAATTTTAGATATAAATAGAAATGGCCATGAGCAGTTCACTGATGTCGAAATCTTTTCACAAAAACGAAGTTAGGCTGCTCAAATTCAAAAATTTCTTTTACAATAGCGAGGCGCTGCTACGATACAGGGTATTAACTCAATCACTGCTACGATTCAATGTCCGATCGATTTAAACCAATCCGATGGATGTTTAAGTGCTGCCCGAACTCGGGTTATACTTTGTCATTCGGCGTGAATCCGACAGGATGTTTGAGTGCCACCCGAACTCGGGTTATACTTTGTCATTCGCCGTGAAATCGGTGGATGTTTAAGTATAGCACTCTGTCATTCGTTGTGAATTCCCTGGATGTTTAAGTATTGCACTTTGTCATTCGTCACGAAGTTTTCTAATCTCATGAGTTATCGTAATTGTTGTATTCAGTTACTTACCTAGTTTCGTGTGCATTGTTATTAAACTAGGTTACCAGGCTAAATCAGTAGGCTAAACGCTGCTTGTCTAAACTTGCAATGTGAGTCATTCTCTTTTTATCAACTGTTTTATAATACCTCAAATTATTTTCAAAAGTTATAATTACAGGGATTAAGTCGTGGTTATCTTGAATCACTGGCTAGTGGGGTATTGTGCACATTACTAATTTCTCACGGTTAGGCTAATAAATCCTAACAGTGATAATCATCACTACTTGAGTGAAAGGACTCAATAGTGGTATGACCATCGTCACAAGGAGTGACACGGCGCCAGATAAAAATAAGATAAAAGCCATTGTAATCGCTCTTATGCTGTAATTTATTACTATGTGTCATTTTATCAAATTGAGTGACTCGCCAGTATTTCCCCGCTGATAAAATATTTTTAAAACATGTTTCAGGCAACCTGCTGTAAATCAAGGAAAACGTGCTACGGAACACTAACAAGCTTGAAGAGGTGGCTCAATAAAATGCATAAATATGTTTTGAAAATCAGGGAATTTCCTAGAAAAATTCCTCTATTGTAAATAATGGGGTTTATCCCAAATCATGTAATAAAATATTTGGGCATATTTCAAGTTTTAAAAAGATCCTGTAAATCTTCCGCTGTAAACTCAAATAATAAATACCACGGGAGTTTCTGTCCCGCGGCTCCTGAACCGGGTAAAAACCCGGACGGGGGCAGTGACATGTGCTATTTATAATTCTTGCATTATAAGACGAGTTTTAGCCAGGTAAAAACTCTTAACCTATTTTCCCTATACGGGCTTGGGATATGATAAATTATTACCGCTTGGTCGGGTATTGGATCATATGTCAGATTGTGACTATAAAATCTCCATGACCCGTTTTAATCTGTTTTGTCTGAAAACTTAAACATTGGGGGTTAATGCGACCGTGTCCTGGATATCCTCAGCTCATTTAAGTTACTAATGGCCACGGCCGAGAACGGGGTGTAGGTATACACCTGACAGATGCTAATGCTATTATAAAATGTTTTTCTTACCCATATTGTGGATATCCCTTTGTGAGTTAAAGTGGCATGTCAGTTAATCATGTTATTTAGTTTCTGCACTGGACCCCATATGTGTTGACAGGCATGTAAAACTGTATACAAGATCATTTTGAATTGTCCCAAGTTATTTATGAAAATCATGTGCCTTGTGCACTTAAAACATTTTTGAAATATTTTCAAAATGAGTCGGTTATTTGTATTTACCAGTGTAAACTGACGTATTTTCAAAAGAATAAGTTATGATGGATGGGTTTAGGAATGTGATTTATATGTGTTTAGTGTCTAACCTTATGCATATTTGATCGTTTATATGTGTGGAATTGAGTAACTACTAGAAAATGGTGTTTTGTAGGTTAAACACCAAGATTGGATGTTTTTTGAGGAAAAATTGGAGTGGAATTAAAGATCTTAAGAGATAAAATGATAGAGGGCGGAATTACGAAGACGTGGGCGAAAACGCTGCGTAAAACGAAGCTAAAACGAAGAAGTTATAAATAAAACAGTTTTTGAAGGGATTTGCTGAGTGACAAGAAAGTCTGGACCGTAGCTGGAAAAACACAAATTTTGGAGTGTTGGGGTATTTTAAGATTTCTAAAAACCCTAGTTGATATTATCACTTTGGGGACGATTTTAGGGGATCAACACACACTTTTTGGAGCATTCTTTCACCATCATCATCATTCCTATCACCAAATCAAAGATCAAGATCATTGTTTCAATCACTTTTCAAGCTTTTGATGATCACGTGACCGATATGAGCGGCTAAATATTTTATGGTCTCCTCCGGGTGGAGGATTCTTGTAGGTGAATTTTGTTTTATGTTTGAACGATTGTTAAATCCGGTAATCTAAGCATTCGATGCTTGTTACCGGTTAGTTTGAATTGATTGATTTATAAACAGTTGATTTTAAATTAAACCTAGTTTTGATTCTTTCAATTCCCGAGAGTTCTAATAATTGGGATATATTAGATAGGGATTGGGTTTGGTTAATTTCAATTGATAATCGTGTGATAACCTCTCGTTGTTCATCAATCAGAGTACTTAGTCCTCTTTTATCACAATCAATTTATCGGATTATACAGTTATGTCTATGTAATTGTAGCAATCAAATGTAAACTGAATTCAACTTGAATCTGAAATCCGGAGGAACCATTGTTTCTCTCATTGTTTACAACCTCATTTTTAGTAATTCGTAGTTTAATCAAACTCTCAAACAACCAAGTTTGATATTTTTGCAATTAGTTTAATAGTATTTAATTCACAACACTTTCCACAATCCTCCTCTGGTTCGATACCCGACTTACTCTAGCTTCCTAGTTTATTTCGGTTTTTGCATGTCCTTAACGACAGACATCAAAATGGCGCCATTGCCGGGGAGGCGTGCGCAAAGTGTTTAGTGTTAAGTTTTTAGTAAAATAGATAAAAAAATCCAAAAAATAATGTTTTGTTCGTCACATATTCCACTGTTTGCTTTTACCTTGGGTATGCTAGCTTTGTCTGTGCAGATTCATTGCGGATCTTATTATGGAAAGTGCTTACTCGTCATGCCGAGGTTGTGGTAGTCTATGTCACACGCGTGATGATTGTCCTGTGTTCCGGAAAATGTGTGAGGACGCACAAAGGGAGTTATATGAATTAGATGTTTATTACGATGATATTCAACCATATTACCCGTCCTTTGATTCACCTTCACATGATTCTCAATATTATTATCAAGAAGATCTGGATTACTACAATGAGCAACATTATTATCAAGAAGAAGATGTTTCTCAAATTTTGGAGTTTGTTTATCAATCCAAGGAGGATGAACAACTTGCTCGAGCGGAATCAATGTTATCCAAGATTGATGAATTATTATCAGCACCCAGCCTTTCAAAGCAACAACGAATTGACTATTTGAGCATGAAGTGTGATGTATTATCTATGAAGATACAAGTAGAAGAGTCCATCTCACCATTACCCGATGATATCAAAAACCGTTTTCAAGATGGTGAGGAGGTCGTGGAGACTAATACCACAATGATTTCCTCATTTGATGAAGAACCACACATGAAAATGTTTGTTGTTGAGAATGAAGTGAAATAAGAAGTTACAAGTGCTTCGACACATGAAGTTGAATGCTTTAACTTAAATAAAGACTTAGCGCTTCGCACAGGACCACAAACTGAGGTAATCGAAGTATATCTTGATCCTCCTTCCATATTGGTTACTACAACCAACAAAGCTAGGGATGATTGCTCAAGGTTTAGGAGTCGAAAGGTGGGTTCGCAAGACATCGGACAATTTATCAAGCAATGGGCCCACAATAGCATATCATTTTTACAGAGCATGCCGCACATCGTTAAACAAAGCTTGATGTGGCTTGTTAACTATCAAGTCTACATTGGGAACTCGGTAGGAAAGTGTTCGATTCGACCACCATAACGGAAACTAGGTATGATCTGGTTGAAGATCTAAAACTTAGCGCTCTCGGGAGGCAGTCCGAGGATGTAGAATATTGTAATTTGGTTTGGTCTCATTTTGGTGTGTTTGTGTTTTGACAGGTTTCTACGTTCCATCTTCACGGATGCAAGGAATCAAGTGTGGGGATGTTTGGCAACATCCCCGGTGAGATCTCAAAGAATCTATGAGGGGCGTATGTTCCGGTTAGATCGCAGCAACTACACCAATACAAACACTCACTTGTT
This sequence comes from Helianthus tuberosus, assembly GCA_030545235.1. Lineage (NCBI taxonomy): Eukaryota > Viridiplantae > Streptophyta > Magnoliopsida > Asterales > Asteraceae > Helianthus > Helianthus tuberosus. The sequence continues at coordinate 31,975 of JARYGA010004363.1, read as the reverse complement.
CTCTGATCAGGTGCATGTGTTTATCTATCCTATGTTTTAATTGTTTTCGTGTACTTGGTGGAGTGAAATTTTTGTGTTGGGAATGGTGTTATGTGTCGCTTCGAGTAGGTTGTTAGCCATTCATGGTTTGTAGGTGGTATATCTCGAGTTCAGAGTTTAAATTGCACTATACATTGGAACAATGTATCCCAAGTGTGGGGATGCGGTAATTCGAGATAGGGTTGGTAAGTCTTATTATCTTAAATGCTTGGAATGGTAAAAATCCCCTAAAATTGAGAAATTTTGAAAAAATTTAACATGTTTCGAAAGATTTTTGCAACAAAATGGAAAATGATAGGTAAAATCAAATTGTTGGTTTTCAATTATTATACATATGAGATGATAAAACAGTCGAAAACGCATCTAATTTAGGATATGTGGGTAGGCCCAGCCGGTTGAAAGGTTCCTTAGGATTAAATAAAATACTTAAATATTAGGAATCTTATGGGTTCTCGCCTTAGGAGCTATAGTAAAACTGAAACTGTAGAGAGTATAAGAGTTATTGTTATAAATAAAAGGCTTATAAATATTCCGATTAAATGGCACACCTGTTTCTTTTTATGAGAATAAATTCGAAACATGGTGGCGCCCAAAAACATTCCATCTATTCATCATCTTGAGCTAGCTTATATTGACAAAGCCTATGGTATTGCCGCGGGGATGGTGACTCATGCGGTATATACCCGCTAGGTGGAGTTAAAAAAAAGAAAAGAAAAATTCGTGAAACTTATGACATTAATCGCGGGGATGGTGACTCATGCGAGGTATGTCCGCTAAGTGACCGTATACGAAAACATGCTTAAGCTCAAAAACCATCATCCATTATCCATCAAAGTTTAATCGGGAATATATAAAAGCTTGTTATATGTGACAACTTGCCCAAACCGGTAATTTCCGTACACATTAATTATTGCTTAATGACTGCAATTATGTGCTTAATTGTCAGCAATATCTGACTTCATACTAAACGAGTGAATTCATGCACGTTGTATACTACAAAATATTGCTTTATGCATAAACGAGAGCGTTGCGTCAAGAATACTAAGTAAACTCACCGGTAAGACACTATGTGTCAACAGAACTGCAGAAAACAGTCAGACAATAAAATTGGAGCCTAGGTGTAGGTCCAACAACAAGAATACATTAAAACCCAAGAGTATATACAAGGGTTTACATATATACCTTTCGGAAGCAAAAATAAGCACTAAAAAGCACCCGAAACGCACTTTAAGTGCAAAATTTTATATAATTCAGCTATAATCAGCATTTTGGCACTGAAATATTCTGCAGAAATTACGTTTTATTACCTAGAATATTTCCCTAAGTGTCGGGAATCGAAAGTATTACAAAAAGATACTTAAAAGACACTAAAAGGTGCAATTTAGCACTTTAACGAATCGGTATCTAACCGAACAACCGGACAATACCCGGAACACCAAAATAATGCTAGAAGCATTGTTTTTATTTTTCTGAGCTAGTTAGGGTGCCCGAACACCCTAACACGCACTAAAATATCAAGTAACTAACTAAACTAACTAAATAATTGGATTTGGGTTATAAACTAACTACATGGTTCATGTTTACACTTAGACCCCCTCCCCATATCCTAGTAAATCGGCCCATATGTCTAAATGATGGATTTTATGTGAATTGTTTAATAGATTGTGTTTAGTACTTAGAGGACATAAAACCCAAGGGTTAATCACATGTTGGAAGTAAGTCTATATTAACCCCAAGATCATAATCTTCACCAACATCTCATCTTATCACCTCCACTCTTCTTCTTTTCCTTCCTTGTGCTCTCGGCCGAAACCCACCAAGACACCACCACCATCACTTGATCATCCTCAACCATTTTAAGAGCATACATAGGTGTAAGAAGGTCACTAACGAAGCTCGGTGCAAGCGGATCTTGAAGGACCTTCACCATTTGCTTTTATCCACCACTTTTACCCCTTGTTTCTTCCCTAGCCTTGTGCTAGTAGTAAGTGTTCTAAAACACCATCTTGTTCTTGTTTAAAGTGGTTAATAAGTGATTTAACAGTTAAAACTCAAGAACACACAAGATCAAAACTAAAAGTCTTGAACATAAGAGATTAAGGGTGGATAAAGAGTAGTTATGTGTGTAAATCTTGTGAATCTTGTATGGTTGTTATTATTTGATGTTGTTTGTTACTAGAAGTGGGATAGATCATCATCTAACCATACTAGGTTATGTTCAAGAACATGAACTAGTAATATGTTAGTGCTAAAGTTATGGAAGATGATGAAACTTTCCATCCATGAAACATGAACTTGTGTAAATATAAATTTTCTTGTAAAATAAGACTCTAAACATGTAGATCTAAAGATCTACAAGTGGTTTTTCGGAATAACCAAGCAAAAATATTAGTCTTGTTTAAAACCCGGATCTTACATGAACTAAATATATTTTTAGTAAATAAAGAAGTGTGTAAACACTTGTGTAACAAGGAAGTTCAACAAAGAAATATTTTTGTGAATCTTGACTAGAAGTTGTGAAACTTCATATTCTTTAAAAATAAAGTTTTTAAGAAATTAAACTTATTTTTAAAGATAACAAGACTTACTAAATGTGCTAGTAAGTTACTACACATTTTTGTAAATATTCAAGTTCATGAAATGGAGAAATTAGTGATTATTGTTGATGATTATTGTTGATAATTGTTATTGATAATTGTTGACGATTTAAAAGAAAATAAACACATGTTTTGAAAACATGGGAAACCTCCATTTTTAGGGGAAACTCTGTCAAAATTTTTATAAATTTTGACACTTAGAAAATATAAGTTTTTGAGAAACTTATTCCCTAAAAATGTATTTAAAAGTATTACCAAGGTTTCCCTAATTTTTGGTGATAGGAAATGAGGATTTCTTCAAGAATAAAAATGGATATAAGTATGTATATTTTTGAGAGAAAAATATATATTATTTGATCACCCACTTTTGTGCTAAGTGTATATAGTATGTGTTATACGTGCTAGTGTATTAAGACTTAAAAATACACTAAATACTCATGAAGGGTATACATATAAAAATACGCATACAACATACAAGATACATAATTCGGGTGCAAAGTGCAAAATACAAAAGCTTATATTTATTTTTGAGAAAATAATATAAGTAAGACACTTAGTTAAAAATATAAAATATTTTTAACACAAGAAAATATACACAAAAGAGAGTGACTGTACTTGTGCGACGCAAGTCTAGTGACTAACGTTAAGAAAACGCGTATAGGTTACGACGTTAATTAAGCAAATCCGGTGAAGTTTACGACGCACAGGAACGCAAAGTTGTGAGTTCATGCTCCCCCTTTTCTCTTTAACTGTTTTCAGTTTTTATAACTTCGGGGGTGAAATACATGTACAATGTTTATAATTGGTATGATATAAATATAAGAAGCACACTTGGTGAGAACGAGAATCAAGTGTAATGAAATATAAGAATACAAGAAGTACACTTGGTGAGAACGAGAACCAAGTGTGACGAAATATAAGATAATAAGAAACGCACTTGGTGAGGACGAGAACCAAGTAGGATGCGTTATGAGAAATGATAATAAGAAACGCACTTGGTGAGGACGAGAACCAAGTAGGATGCGTTATGAGAATTGATAACAAGAAACGCGCTTGGTGAGGACGAGAACCAAGTAGGATGCGTTATGAGAAATAGTGTCACGAATAGGGTACAGAAGCACCATTAATCAACAATATACTTAGACCGCAGAACAAAAGGTTAGATCTAACGGGTGCCTGGCAGCCACACTCTCGGTGAGGGCGAGAATCGAGTAGTGCTTTTGTGTCTCAGAATATACCAATTAAATGCCTTAGGTTTGGTGACTTCCTATGTCGTGTCACATGTTAATGGCTTTGCAACCCATTAACAATCCTGATACTTACAGGAATACTTTATTTACGTAAAAGTCATACCATACTAAAAATTGATGAATACTTGAGTACGTGGGGTACTCAAGAAAAGATTGAATTATACTTGAAGTACGTGGGGTACTCAAGAAAATGGGAATTATACTTGAGTACGTGGGGTACTCAAGAAGAAATTGAATTATACATGAGTACGTGGTGTACACATGAAACTGAATTAATATATGAAAACTTGATTTACTCACAAACTATGTTTTCATACAAAGTATACAAACATGAAATACAAAACTGCATGAATTCACACCAACATTATGTTGAAGTTTTTTCCAAAACTCACATGTATTTCAGGTAACTAGGATGGATGTGCGCGCGGTCTCGCTTATGCTTGTGGATGTCGCTTATGTTTATCTTTAAATAAAGTTGTAGACTTTTAAGACAATGTTTTATGCGACTTAGCGATGTAAACGCTAAACTTATATTTTCAAATTATGGTATTTGAAGTTATTTTTACGAGCATGTAGCATGTTTACCTTTCGTATGCAATGAGAACCTTTCATGATCACACCTCGTGCTTCCGCCGCAGAAAGGGGTGTGACATTATATAGACAGTCTTCTCATAAGCTTGAAACGTTATTAGGTGGTGGTGTAGTCTTTTAAGTGTGAGACCCATAGATGACTGATGCATTTGAATTAATGGGTTATGAATAAGGGCTTGGAAACCGGTGGTTGAGTTTAAGTGGACCGTATACTTGCAATCTTGGTTAATGCGTGATTAGATTTGTTAATAAGCTAACCGAATAAATTGAAAACTGAAGATTTGATTGTGATTCCATTGCAAATGATTTTTCGGGACGAAAAAGGATAAATGTGGGGATGTGATGGATGGGTTTAGGTATGTGATTTATATGTTTTTAATGTCTAACCTTATGCATATTTGATCGTTTATACGTGTGGAATTGAGTAACTACGAGAAAATGGTGTTTTGTAGGTTAAACACCAAGATTGGACGTGTTTTGAGGAAACAAATGAAGTGGAATTAAAGATCTTAAGAGATAAAATGATAGAGGGCGGAATTACGAAGACGTGGGCGAAAACGGTGCGTAAAACGGAGCTAAAACCAAGAAGTTATGAAGAAAACAGTTTTTTGAAGGGATCTGCCGAGTGACCAGAAAGTCGTCTGGACAGCCTGGACTATAGCTTACGGTCCAGGACCATAGCTTACGGTCCGTAAGCTGGAAAAACGCGAATTTTGGAGTGTTGGGGTATTTTAAGATTTCTAAAAACCCTAGTTGATATCTATCACTTTGGGGACGATTTTAGGAGATCAACACACACTTTTTGGAGCATTCTTTCACCATCATCATCATTCCTACCACCAAATCAAAGATCAAGATCATGGTTTCAATCACTTTTCAAGCTTTTGAAGATCACGTGACCGATATGAGCGGCTAAATCTTTTATGGTCTCCTCCGGGTGGAGTATTCTTGTAGGTGAATTTTGTTTTATGTTTGAACGATTGTTAAATCCGGTAATCTAAGCATTCGATGCTTGTTACCGGTTAGTTTGAATTGATTGATTTGTAAACAATTGATTTTAAATTAAACCTAGTTTCGATTCTTTCAATTCCCGAGAGTTCTAGTAATTGGGATATATTAGATAGGGATTGGGTTTGGTTAATTTCAATTGATAATCGTGTGATAACCTCTCGTTGTTCATCAATCAGAGTACTTAGTCCTCTTTTATCACAGTCAATTAATCGGATTATACAGTTATGTCTATGTAATTGTAGCAATCAAACGTAAACTGAATTCACCTTGAATCTGAAATCCGGAGGAACCATTGTTTCTCCCATTGTTTACAACCTCATTTTTAGTAATTCGTAGTTTAATCAAACTCTCAAACAACCAAGTTTTATATTTTTGCAATTAGTTTAATAGTATTTAATTCACAACACTTTCCACAATCCTCCTCTGGTTCGATACCCGGCTTACTCTAGCTACCTAGTTTATTTCGGTTTTTGCATGTCCTTAACGACAGACATCAAGTTACAGGTTGCAAGGATACGTAAATAGGCTGGAAGTTGCCTGGTAATGCTAGAAGAAGAATTTGCAACTCCTTTGCATAAAGCCAAGTAGTCTGTTATCTCATTTTTGTACATTTTCAATCCGCCTGTGGATCTTTATTACAAGTAGTCTGTATTATTATTTTGAACACTTGGACATTTATGTTTGTAATAAAATTTTAAATCCAAGACTTCTATTGTGCTATTTGTGTTTATGTATCTTGATATCAATCTAGTCACGATATTCCCCAACCGGGCCCACCGGGTTGTTGTTGAATTGTCGGGGTGTGACACCGGCTCAACTCGGTTTCAAACCAAGCCATATCAAGCGAGCTTTGAACGAGCTTTGAGCCGCGAGCTTTTTGGACAGCCCTACGGGTTAAGTACCCATGTTGGACCTCAAGAGCAAATTTTAGAGGTATTTGTTAGTTATTAAATAAAAAGAAGAGTAAAGTACGATTTACGTCCCTGAGGTTTACACCCGCTTACACATTTAGTCCCCAATTTCAAAAAATCAACACTCCTGTCCCTGAGGTTGTCGATTGCTCGCAATCAGGTCCCTCCCTCTAAGTGGTCGTTTGTAATCCAGTGAAAATACCGAAATACCCCCATAAGTTTACTTACACTTTCAATCCCTGAACATATAAGTATTAAATTTCCTTCCATATTCAAAACTGTTTCCAACTCTATTAACTAACCACTGATTTATCCTTAATTAATAAGCAATTAATGATATTCGCTAATTAACACATATTTTAGTCCCCCATTTTATCCCCATTTTTTGCGTTTTCGGCCATAAAACCGTCATTCGGATACTTATTATTGTATACTTTTGTTTACAGGCCTAAAACAGCATACCAGACAAGATGATAGTGAAAACGAGGACTTTCCGGACGAAACGACAAAGCTGCGGACATTCTGTGAAGATTCTGATCTGCAGGTTTGGCACGGTCGTGCCATGTGTCGCACGACCGTGCGGAACCGACAAATGCAGTCCAGTCCGGCAATGAACGACAGTGCGACCCGGCGTGCAAGAGTATTCTGGTAATGCACGGGCGTGCGTATGATTGCACCACGTGCGGATTCGATGATCAGCCCAACCCCGGAACTGCACCACCAGTGCAGCAGACCGTGCAACAAGAATCCCGGATATGCACGATCGTGCGATCTGAAGAACGGTCGTGCTAGACCGAAGACCGGTCAAGATCTGTGACGTCATGCAGTATGGTGCACTTAAATAATGCATAAAGCGCACGGTCGTGCAACAGGACGCACGACCGTGCGAATTCGAAATTATATAAAGAACAGAACAGACTCCTTTGTTCGTAATTCTGGACCTTTAGAGAGCAACTCAGGCGATTTTCAGGCTCCGGAGGCGTTAGCTTTCACCCGGATTCAAGCCACATTGTCCCGTTTAGCTCGATTACTATCCGGATTCTTAATCTAGTGCTTGTTTATGGTTCGGTTTTCTAATCTTTCCATAGTTTTGTTAATCTTTCAAATACTTAGATTAATGTTTATGTATTATTGTAGCCTTTGGGCAAAAACACAACAATCCCTTGCTTGATTATAACCATTAGTACGTTAATCTTTGTTTGTAATGACATTTGGAAGTATTTTCTATGTTAATCTTTGATGATTAGTTTGCAACCTTGTTATTGATATTGATTTCTTGATTATAAGTAATTGTGTTGGATAATTAATGTATGGTTAGTTGAGATAATTGAAAGATGAAGCTTAATTAATCATGTATTAGTAGACTTTAAACTTGGTTAACTAGTTTAGCTTGGTTAAAATGTGTCCACCATGATACTAGAAATGGTTAGTGGTTTAATAAAATGTAATTATTGTTAATCAAGATAGCTTGCTGTCACGTAAGGACCTTAACGGGTTAGATGGTGTCGTTATAGATTCTTGCCCTGATTTGTTAGCTTAGTTAGTAGTTTCGGCCAAAATTGCTATCTTGGTGAATTTATGTGCAAGATTTGTAAAATGAACTCGGTTGTGATTTAATCTAGTTTATGCTTGTCTCGGTGGTTGCATTGTGTTTATCGGTGTCGCTTTCCTTGATTAAGTGAGGTTAGAAAACTCCTAACGGATGACTAACTTATTTTTAGGAGATTCTCATAGACATTTATCAATTGCACGTTAAAGAACAATTTTAGGTGGTTAAAGTGTGTTTATCGTTTTAGCTTTCCGAATGATTGTCATGTTAGGATTCCTGAAAGGGATACTAATTGTCTTTAATTGGAGAATTGATCAAATGCTTCTAGTGCCATAACCGACCTAGTTGACATGCTTTGGTTGTGTATTAAGCAAGGCTACTTATCTATTTTCATATTTGAAATCTATTATGTTTTTATAAGTAGTTGTTTATGCTTACTTTAGTTTATTAAAAATCAAACAACTTATGTTTTTACCGGTAGTTTAGTGACAAAGGTCTAGTATTATTTCTCCGTCCACTTCCTTGGATCGATACTTGGTTCTTACCAATACTATACTACATATGTGACGGGGTACACTTGCCCTTTCGTGTGTGTTTTATTGTTGAAGTATAAATCATTTTTATAAATTTAAAACCAAATCGTGTGTAAAATTCATTGCAAAAACATGTATACATACGCGCATGTCAAGTTTTTGGCGCCGTTGCCGGGGATGTGGCGAGCTTTAGGAACGACCCGAGTCATTGTTTTATCGGTGTATATACTTGTTAATATTTGTGAATATTTTCGTAATTATTTGTTTGTTTATTTATTTGTTAATATTTCTTGCTTTTAATTCATTTTATTCATTTTCGAGATTATTTTGTACACTTGTAAATTTTTGTTCCATTTATTTGTTCGAATCCGGATTTATTTATTTATTTATTCTTTGAGTTTTCGGCTTTGAAAAATCATTTCTACATTAGCTGATTCGATTATTTTTATTGTTGTAATTTTTATAAAATTTCGGGCCCATTTTTGAATTTTTATAAAATTTTCAGCCCATACTTAATAATATTCTGTTTCTTTTCAGCCCTAAAAAAAAGCCTTATTATAATAATAAACTATTCATTGTGTCGAATTTTCGTTTGCAGGTTGATGTCCTTTACCCCCGCTCCTGAAGTTGTTGAGCCGTCAGACGAGCCTGAGCGTGATCTGAGGAGACGTCTTCGTGCAAGATCTCGTGCGGTTGGGCTGCTACTCGCAGCGGGTGACGAGCCGGTGGTACCCACTGAAGCCGAGGGCTCAGGGGACGGAGAAAACGCAATCATGGCGGACGAGGAGCGACCTTTGAATGAGTCGAATCAGCCGGGACGTGAAGGCCTGCAGCCTAGTATTGTTAGACCTACTATTAATGCACCTACTTTCGAAATTAGATCTAGCATTATAAATATGGTGTAGAATTCAGTGCAGTTTGGCGGACTTGACCATGAGGATCCCGGACGACACATCGCTGCTTTTCTCGACGTATGTTCAACTTTTAAGATTACTGATGTTTCAGAGGATGCTATTCGGTTGAGGTTGTTTCCATTTTCACTGCGTGACAAAGCTAGAGCTTGGCTTATGTCACTGCCTGCCGGGTCCATCAGGACCTGGAATTAGCTGGCGGAGAAATTTATGCTAAAATATTTTCCGCCTGAGAAAACAACCAAGTTACGAAACCGGATTGTGACCTTTCGCCAGGACGAGGGAGAGTCGTTGCACGTGGCCTGGGAGCGGTTTAAGGATTTACTACTTGATGTTCCACACCATGGTTTCTCCAAGAGACAGTTGGTTCTGTCGTTTTATCAAGGGCTTAGCTATGATACGCAGGAGAGGTTAGATATTAATGCAGGAGGCGATCTAGGAACAAAGACGCCAAATGAAGCTTATGATATCATTGAAAAAGCCGCGTTGAAATCTAGCTCGCGTTAAGCAGGAGAGAGAGGTCGGACATCATCATCATCAGCATCTCACCCAGGGGTTCACGCTGTGGACGACTACACAGCCATTACTGCACAAATCTCAGCTCTTTCGACGAAATTTGATAAGTCTCAGCTGGCCCAGATGGCTGCACAGGCTAGTTCAGGATGTGAACAGTGCGGAGTGTCGCACGAGCCGGGTGCATGTTTTCAGGGAGTTGTGTACGAGGGCCAAGAAGAAGTAGACTTCATAAGTAACCAAGCCAGGCCTCAGAACAACCCGTACAACAATACCTATAATCCCGGATGGAGGAATCACCCAAACTTTGGGTGGCGAGCGAATACAGGCAATCAAAACCCGTTGGGATTCACTCAGCGTGCTCCAGTGCCGCAGCAAGCCCAGGGTCAGCAGTTCCAGCAAAACAACCAACCTTACCAGCAACGTCCATATTCGTATCAGAATCAGGGCACTGGGAGCAGTTCCCAGCAGCAGGCCCCTCAGTCTGGATCAAAGCTGGAAGATATGATGGCTCAACTTTTGAGCAGCTCCACCAGCGTAAATCAGTTAGCTGAGAAGCGATACCATCAAAGTGAAGATCGTTTCTTAGCTAACGAAGGTGAGATGCGCAGTCAAAAGGCCTCGATTCAGAACATCGAGAATCAGGTAGGTCAGCTTACGAAGATGATGTCTGAGAGACCCCCAGGTGGTCTTCCAGGCAATACAGAGCCAAACCCAGGCGGGCACAGGGATGTGAACGCTGTCATGACCAGGAGTGGAAAAACTACCGGACCCGTCATATCAGACTCATCACCAATCACTGGAGCGGTCCCGACTGACACACCGGACAAGGTGCAAGCCAGGCTACGCCCAGCAAGTACAACACAAGTCCAGGAGCCGGTCAAAGATTACACTCCTCCAGTACCTTATCCAGGCAGGCTGAAGAAACAGAAGAACGACGAACAATACGGTAAGTTCCTTGAGCTGTTTAAGCAACTTCACATAAATATACCGTTTGTTGAAGCCTTGGCCCAGATGCCAAAGTATGCGAAATTCCTAAAGGACATCCTCTCGAATAAACAGAAACTCGAGGATATATCATGTGTGGTGATGAATGAAACTTGTTCTGCCGTTCTGCATAACCGTCTGCCTACGAAAATGGGAGATCCGGGTAGTTTTACGCTTCCGTGTTTGATTGGAAACATGTCTGTCAGCAATGCATTGGCTGACTTGGGAGCTAGTATCAACCTTATGCCATATAAGGTTTTTACTAAACTGGATCTGGGTGAGCCGTCACCCACGAGAATGAGTATTCGGTTGGCAGACCGTTCAATCAAGTATCCGCATGGATTTGTTGAAAACATGCTTGTTAAAATTGATAAATTTGTTTTCCCCGTGGATTTTGTTATTCTTGACATGGACGAAGATTCAAGAGTGCCTTTAATACTTGGGCGTCCATTCCTCAACACAGCGAGGACGATTGTTGATGTGGCAGCTGGCCAAATCACGCTCCGAGTAATTGACGAGCACGTGACATTTGATATTAATAGATCAATTCAACACCCGCAAATTCACGATGACATGCTTTATTATGTCGACATCGTCGATGCATGTGTGTACTCTCATTTTCAAGGCACTATTGAAGAGATTGATTCGGACACACGTCTGTCGTGTGGGGACCTGATTGGCATTACGAAGGAGGGCCACGATTTCGAGCAGCCAGTCTATCAGATTGGTGACGATGGTTCCCAGAGTCCGGAGTGGTTTCTAGAAATTGGCCATGTAGAAGAAGAGAAAGCAAAACCTTCGATTGAAGATCCGCCGTCTTTGGAGTTGAAAGAACTCCCGCCACATCTCGAGTATGCATTTCTTGACGAGGAGCGTCGCTTACCGGTCATAATTTCGGCAACATTGGAAAAGGATGAGAAGAATTAGCTTCTCGAGGTTCTTAAACTTCATAAAAAAGCAATCGCTTGGAAAATCATGGACATCAAAGGAATTAATCCCTCCTTCTGTACACATAAAATTCTAATGGAGGATCAGTTCAAGCCGTGTGCGCAGCACCAGAGGCGGCTGGACCCAAACATGCAAGAAGTCGTTAAAAAGGAAGTGATTAAGTTGTTAGATGCTGGTTTGATCTATCCCATTTCTGATTCCTTTTGGGTCAGTCCTGTGCAGGTGGTGCCCAAAAAGGGGGCATGACTGTGGTCACGAACGATAGGAATGAGCTCATTCCAACCAGGACGGTCACTGGATGGCGAGTTTGCATTGATTATCGCAAACTCAATGATGCCACTCGCAAGGACCACTTCCCGCTTCCATTCATTGATCAAATGTTGGAGCGTCTGTCAGGGAAGTCGTATTATTGTTTTTTGGATGGGTTCTCTGGTTATTTTCAAATCCCTATCGCTCCTGAGGACCAGGAGAAGACCACATTTACCTGTCCCTTCGGCACATTCGCCTACCGGCGTATGCCATTTGGGCTGTGTAATGCACCGGCCACTTTCCAGCGATGCATGGTCGCCATTTTTCACGACATGATTGAGGATTCCATGGAAGTGTTCATGGATGACTTTTCGGTCTTTGGGGATTCCTTTGATCAGTGTCTGGAAAATTTAAAAAGAATGTGGAAAAGGTGTGAGGAAACGAATCTAGTCCTGAACTGGGAAAAATGCCACTTTATGGTGAAAGAGGGCATTGTTTTAGGGCATAAGATCTCGCAGGATGGTATGGAAGTCGACCCAGCAAAAGTTAAAAACTGCTAATCTTGATCTCAAGACCGGAGGTGAAGCCCGGTTTCTTCAGATTCACGAGCTAGAAGAGCTGCGACAACAAGCATATGAGAGCTCCGTCCTCTACAAAGAACGCACAAAGAGATTACACGATAAACGCTTGAAGGACCACAAAGAATTCCAAGTGGGCGATCTTGTTCTTCTTTACAATTCACGATTGCGCTTATTTCCAGGGAAGCTTCATTCACGTTGGACAGGACCATACACAATTAAAGAGGTATTTCCGTATGGTACTGTTGCAATAGAGAACGCAGATGGCGTTATTTTCAAAGTAAATGGACATCGGTTGAAGTTGTACGTTGCCGGGCCGATAGAGTCGGCGGTGGAGGTCATCGAACTCCAAACCCCGCACACATCATAAGTATGGGGAGGAGAGAGTCTACGCTACTGACTCGCGGACCAAAAATGTAGCAAGAGCGTATTTTACGCTTTAGGGGTAATATCGCCTTTTTATTTGTTTTTCTAGTTTTAGCGTAATTTACGTGCGTTTGGTAGTTTACGTTAGTTTGTGCAGATTTTATACGTGCCAGGCGAAAGCTCTATATTGAAATAATGTTAGCACAACGTGCGTAGTGAAAAAACGGCGAAAAATTGGCATATCGGCTGCTGAAACAGCCTTCTGCAGAAACAGACCTATCTGCAACTGTTGCATGACCGTGTGTTTACGGTCTGGCTTGCATGACGAGTCGCACCCCCGGTGCATCTCCGAGAACAGCATGCAGGGTCTGAAAAATGTAGGTGACGCACGACCGTGCGAGCTGTCGCACGACCGTGCGAGAGGCAGGGGCAGTTTGGTCTTTTACACATTATAAAAACCCCCATCTGCTTCCATTCCCTTCATTCGCGAACCCTAACCATCTGCGGCCGTTCCAGAGCGATATCGCCTCAAACTGCACGGTTTCCTCGCACGGTTTCACACACTTCTTCGCTCGGTATGTTGTTTTTGTAGATTTTCTGTTTCTTTCGCATTCTAGGTTAGATTCATCCGATTCTTCAAGGATTTTTAGGGTTTTCTTCATAAATACAAACGAAACCCTAACCCTTGTTTGAATCGTGCGTATCGTGAGCCCCCGGTTGACTTTCCGACCCCTGTTGGCCCAAAACTTGTTGAAATTTTGCAAAAATCAGGCTATTCAAAGTTCAGGGGTTCGAAATCTGCAGAATCGATGTTGCACGGACGTTCCTTGGATGGAACGGTCGTGCGATACCGGCTGATCACGATGTTTGCTGTTGGTCTCGGTGATGCACGGTCGTGCCGTTGGTCGCACGCCGTGCAGATCCGACATTTGTTGACCATCTTAGCTTGTTCGTGTAACACCCAGAAAACGGGTTTGGTAATCAAACCCCGTTAATACTAAAAGACGGGTAAAGTCCCGTTAGCGGTAAAAGTAACCCGGTAATTATTAGGATTTAAACAAATAAACCTAATATTTAATAAAACGTGAATAAATGCTTTTAAGGAAAATAAGTTTATAAAAGGCCCGAGTTAACGGGACTTAAAAATACAACAGGTTATAACTTCCCCGAACCCACCAAGTAACTAGGAATATCAACCTAGTTAAATATGTGCCTTAAAACAAAGAAGGAAACTTGGGAAATAACCCTTATTATAAAGTTACAAACTTGAGGGGCCAAAAGAGGAAGATTTAAAACTTGATTTTTATTTAATTAAAACACTACACACACTAGTGTGTGCGTGTGTGAATTCGATCAGAAGAGGAGCCAGGAGCTCAAACCCTAGCTCATCTCAATTTCACCAAATTGAAGGGCAAAACTAGCTCAAATCAAATGCATGATCACGTACAAATGATCACCAAGTCAAGGGGATCGTAAGGTATGTTAAATTTTGTAATTTGGTGATGTCTTAGAATTTATGATGAACACTCATGATCCAAATTCGTGAATGAATGTTGAATGTATGAGTGATATATGTGTTGAATTCATGTTTAGAAACGGACCCTAGTTGAAAACTTGATGAATTGGTGTTAGAAACTAGGGATTTGATGATTACCCATATATGTGCTAAGTGGGTTTTGATTTAATAATGAAGATGATGATATGTTTGTGCTAGAAATCATCATAAGTGATAGTTGATGCAAGATACTTGAACAATTTCCAAGTTTGAGTGTTAATCATACATGACTTGAAAAATGGGTTTTTATAATTTAATGAAATTGATGTTGTATTGGTGTTTATAAACACCATACTAACTTGTATGAATGAACTACTGGAACAAAATGGGGATTTGTAAGAGTTCATAATTGATTTGAAGTAGGTCTTGACACAAGAATTAAACTCATAATTTATGATTTAGTTCAATAAGAAAAGTAGTCAAAGATTCATAAGGTGTGAAACTCATGATCTAGAATGACTAATCTAACAACCTTGTGAATGATGAATGATAGTTGGCGCTTAACAAGGTAGGTGAAGCTTGGGGAAAAAGCGGGTCGATCGAAGCAAGTGTGAAAAGAAAAGCGTAATTTGGATGTGAGGTAAGTATAGCTTACACAAGTCTTAAATTTTAGAATATTCTCTTATCGTATTAGTTACGAATAGGATAAATACATAATTGAGGTATGATGTTCCGGCGTGTAGACGTACGGAACAAGATAGTCGAGCATGACAAGAAACCATGTTGATGGTTTAAAAAGGAGTTAAATCGGTAATTCGGTCATTTTATGACAAATGGAAAATGAACTTTTGAATGGTTACCTTATAGGGTAAACCAAAACAAACAATAAGGGTAAAACGGTAAATTGGTCACGCGTTGACCATAACTATTGGTTTTGAAAGGCACTGTATGACGTAAACCATGATAGGCTAAAAAGCGTTAAGAAACAATTAATAAGTGAAATGACTGCACGGTGTAAACCAGAGCGAGTCATGTAGATGAGATGGTAATAAATATCATCTCGCCAACCTAATCAGTCACTTAGACCAAATGGGTCAAAAGGTGAAGATATCACCTTTTGACAATAACGACTAATGATTATTGTCGAGTTATATTATTTCAGGAGTAAATGCCAAATGGGTATTAGCAACGCTATGAATTTGCGGTTATAAAAGCAAGGTATTAAAAACGGGTCAATATATTGATCTGCGCCAGGTATATGAAAAAGGGTAACACTCATCTAGAACATGTGGTTCAATGAGTGTTAAAAGAAGTCAAAATAAACATTTGGTTACATGATAAGTAAATCGAATGTTTTAAATAATGAACATTGCGTTTGGAAAGCTTAATGACTTTTCAAACAAAATCATAGGTTAAAAGAGGGATTATGGGTCAAATATACTTTCAAAAGTCCTTCATCGTAAATGATTGGCTAATGGACTAAAACGCCCTTATAAGCTAAATTGGACAAACGACCTATAAAGGTAGTTTTGAAACGAGTTTTATGATCAAATAAATAATCGGAATAAGTATAAGAAGCGAAAGATGTAAACCTTTGGTCAAATGACTCTATATGAGTCTTTGTCGTAAATTGGCAATCCGACGAGAAAAACTCGGATTATATTGATCACCTCATTAAGTCCACCACAAATATAATTGTGGTGGAAGATTACTTAATAAGAAATGTCGTATAATAACACTAGAAACGAATGAAAGCGTTTCATGCTCAAAATATGCCTAGATACCCATAACGGGTCAAAATACGCATATGAGCGTAAACGGGTTTAAGATACGTAAGAGACCCGTGACTTGAACCTAATATGATAGGAATTATTGAAACTATGAATATCATGAGAATAAGGATCAAATAAACATGTTTGTGTTATAAAAACCACGAACGGGTCAAAATTTGGTAAAAAGGGTAATAAGTCGAAGACTTAAAAGTCTGAAATTTTATTAATCCGGATATTAGATTTTAACTCCATGAGATGGAGAACTAAATTACGGACGTGTAGGAAAAAGAATCGGGTAAAACGGATTAAAAACCAGAGAGTTATGCTCGTTTCCGTGGAATCGGGTTATGCTGGGAATCTGCAGCACCAGCAAACAACATTCTGTCGAAAACAAGTGCTAGCGTAGCGCGAGCATGTGTCAGTTTCGTGAAAATCGTTTATTTTAACCGTTGATGCATTGCGAACCCGTTTAAATACGTTCTAAGTTACGTATGACTAAACCAACTCATGTTTTATGAGTTTCAGGTAAAATTTTAGCACCGGAGGACGATCAAGCACAATGAAGAACCGAACACGATCAAGAAATAAGCTTCCACATGACGTTTCGTTGTTACATTTAAATGACGACTTAATTACATTATGTTCTAAACTTCTAACTTTTGTAAAAGGTTTTTAATAAGCTGTATTTCCGATGTATATGTAATCTTAATTACATGATTGTTTTTCGTAAATTATACGTTAAACTTTGATTTATAAGAACGGGTGTTACAAGTTGGTAATCAGAGCCCAAGGTTAAAGGGTAAAGTGTTCGGTTCGAGGCTTGATCGCAAAATCTGGTAAGTTATATGTATATTAACAGTTAATATGAGTTAAAGTGTTATAAACAACACATAGAGTTATCATGTAATACACGTTACCTCAATCAAGTCGGTAAGGGATTGACATAGTCAACGAAATTACGCGCGTTGACGCGTATAGTAGAAAAGCCTTGTATTATAATACAGGTGTCCATTAATGTCAAAATTACTAAATTTTGTAAATGTTTTAGTTGAAGGACACTCGCATCTGAAGATAGCAAGAGTTTAACAAATTGCGGATTTGACGAAGGAACGGTCCAAAGTATGACAAGTGGAGCATGCTCACCAAGGACCTAAATCGCGTAACGATCACGAATAAGCTAATGGCAAGGAAAACCTGTTAAAGCAAGCATTATCAGGTACACGTTTTAAATTATTGCATGAATAGTAATATGCAACAAATACATAGAGATTGAAAGTTGCATATGTAGATAGAAAACTTGGGAAAAACCTGAATAGAATACCTATCCAGGATATTGTTTCCAAGAAAAATAAGTAGAGGTATTACTTACATGGGGTGTAATGTGAAAATTATAAAAAGGTCATGTAAGCCAAGTGTTGATATCTTACTCTGGCCAAGTAAGTGGTGAGCACGTGGTACCATGAACTTTTTATGATGGACATGCTTACGTCTGATGTAGTAAGGACGGGGGTGAGTGGGACAAATTAAAAAGTACCCAAAAGAATCAAATGAGCAAAATATTTGATAATAATGTAAACGCATAGCTGGGTGACGGAAGCGTATTACATTAGGATAATGAGCCCGAGTGAAGGGACAAAGAAACGTGTAAAATGATTTAGACATGTATTGGGAGGGGGTGTACTTACACTCGAACCCGGAGAATGTAAACATGTGAAATGATTAGGATATGCATTGGGGGGAGTGTACTTACACTCGAACCCGGAAAATGCAAATATGCCTCTAAACGGGCCGTTTCTGTAAAACATCAAACTTGAGGACAAAGACGGAAAATAAAAATGAACGAGGTCTTAATGCATACCGGGAGGGTTGCAATAATAAAGACGTCGGTAAAACACCCGGCTGATAGGTAAGAATTAAACACATGCGTAGACCGAGGAACGGGAACTCGGATGGAAAGTTAAAAGACTCGGGTTTTGAGTCATAACTAAAAGACGACAAGATAATGTGAATAGAAATTTTGAATAAATTATGTTCAACTATTTTAAAGTTGAACAGGTCGAATATAATATTATGCCCGACGGCATGAATTAACGCAAGCGGGACAATGGTAGCGTTAAAAGCAAAAGAATAATGAGCCCGGTAATGGGACATAATCAAATACGAATGTATGTAAACTGGATGTTGGTGAGCATAGGATAAACCGACGCATAAATGACGTAAGAAGTCATAAAGTCGGAAAATTTGTCCGAAAGAAAACAAATGTAGTCTTAGACTACGGTCAAGGTCAAAGAAAATACCAAGGCAAAAAAATAATAATAAATAATTTTAAACAAAAACAGGGTGCCTTGACACCAAACATGTATTTTAAGAATGACATGAGTAAGGAATGATCTACGGGATCAACATAACCTTTAGGGTTATAAACAATGAAAAGGTCTACGAGACTAAAACGACCTACGGGTCATGACTAGAAAGAAATAGATTATGAGTACCTTGCCTTAAAGAGGTGGAAGTCTAATAAAATAGCCCGTAAGGCTAAGTGATAAAACCTACGGGTTAATTAGACAAAGCGAGGGAATCAATTGAGAATCCTCGCATAAAACAAAGATTGCAAAAGAATAAATGTCAAGTCATCAAAATTTCTTGACATAAATTAAAGATAAAACGTTCAACTAAAATTCAGCTTGAGTAAGAAACAACATTTTAACAAATATGAATATTATGAGACGAATTCAGAAATGATTAATATCGAAGGATATAGGTCTTAACACCGATAGGTGTAAAACGATACATTTGAAAGAAAGATTTTCGATAATGAAGAGTCGACATAAACTTAAACAAGGACGTGATGTGATCACGGACACAAAAAGTGAATTAGAATATAACCATGGAGTAACGTGAGTTACGAGATATGAAATCTAAAACACGCAAAAGGCCGGGATGGCAATATGATATACCCGAACGACGGGGTATGAAGTGACGACGACTAATCAGTCTAGCCGGTAAAATCATATAAAGTCAAAGTAGTGTTACGACTTACGCAAAACGCTAGTCAATATGAAATTAGCGCGGAGTAAACATGTTGAAGAATAAATACAACCGAGTGATCAGTTGACAACTCGGTCAAATAAGTAACTAGAATAAGAAATACAAGATGAAAGTATCGGCCTATGAGGCCACACACGTAAAAGGCGCATACGCTTTAAAACCAAAAACACATTACCATACTTTTCTGGTAAGATTGCTATATACGAGCAATACTCAAGCGATCACCAAAACTAAGGTTCAGATGATCTAAACCAATAAGGTACGTAAGAAAGGTTTCGAGGACGAAACCTCTTTAAGGGGGTAGACTTGTAACACCCCGAAAACGGGTTTGGTAATCAAACCCCGTTAATACTAAAAGACGGGTAAAGTACCATTAGCGGTAAAAGTAACCCGGTAATTATTAGGATTTAAATGAATAAACCTAATATTTAATAAAACGTGAATAAATGCTTTTAAGGATAATAAGTTTATAAAAGGCCCGAGTTAACGGGACTTAAAAATAAAACGGGTTATAACTTCCCCGAACCCACCAAGTAACTAGGAATATCAACCTAGTTAAATATGTGCCTTAAAACAAAGAAGGAAACTTGGGAAATAACCCTTATTATAAAGTTACAAACTTGAGGGGCCAAAAGAGGAAGATTTAAAACTTGATTTTTATTTAATTAAAACACTACACTACACGCACTAGTGTGTGTGTGTGTGTGAATTCGATCAGAAGAGGAGCCAGGAGCTCAAACCCTAGCTCATCTCAATTTCACCAAATTGAAGGGCAAAACTAGCTCAAATCAAATGCATGATCACGTACAAATGATCACCAAGTTAAGGGGATCGTAAGGTATGTTAAATTTTGTAATTTGGTGATGTCTTAGAATTTATGATGAACGCTCATGATCCAAATTCGTGAATGAATGTTGAATGTATGAGTGATATATGTGTTGAATTCATGTTTAGAAACGAACCCTAGTTGAAAACTTGATGAATTGGTGTTAGAAACTAGGGATTTGATGATTACCCATATATGTGCTAAGTGGGTTTTGATTTAATAATGAAGATGATGATATGTTTGTGCTAGAAATCATCATAAGTGATAGTTGATGCAAGATACTTGAACAATTTCCAAGTTTGAGTGTTGATCATACATGACTTGAAAAATGGGTTTTTATAATATAATGAAATTGATGTTGTATTGGTGTTTATAAACACCATACTAACTTGTATGAATGAACTACTGGAACAAAATGGGGATTTGTTAAGAGTTCATAATTGATATGAAGTAGGTCTTGACACAAGAACTAAACTCATAATTTATGATTTAGTTCAATAAGTAAAGTAGTCAAAGATTCATAAGGTGTGAAAGTCATGATCTAGAATGACTAATCTAATAACCTTGTGAATGATGAATGATAGTTGGCGCTTAACAAGCTAGGTGAAGCTTGGGGAGAAAGCGGGTCGATCGAAGCAAGTGTGAAAAGAAAAGCGTAATTTGGATGTGAGGTAAGTATAGCTTACACTAGTCTTATATTTTAGAATATTCTCTTATCGTATTAGTTACGAATAAGATAAATACATAATTGAGGTATGATGTTCCGGCGTGTAGACGTACGGAACAAGATAGTCGAGCATGACAAGAAACCATGTTGATGGTTTAAAAAGGAGTTAAATCGGTAATTCGATCATTTTATGACAAATGGAAAATGAACTTTTGAATGGTTACCTTATAGGGTAAACCAAAACAAACAATAAGGGTAAAACGGTAAATTGGTCACGCGTTGACCATAACTATTGGTTTTGAAAGGCACTGTATGACGTAAACCATGATAGGCTAAAAATCGTTAAGAAACGGTTAATAAGTGAAA
Source organism: Helianthus tuberosus (assembly GCA_030545235.1). Classification (NCBI taxonomy): domain Eukaryota; kingdom Viridiplantae; phylum Streptophyta; class Magnoliopsida; order Asterales; family Asteraceae; genus Helianthus; species Helianthus tuberosus. The sequence goes on along the minus strand of JARYGA010004363.1, from coordinate 10,768 downwards.
TGACCGCACGGTGTAAACCAGAGCGAGTGATGTAGATGAGATGGTAATAAATATCATCTCGCCAACCTAATCAGTCACTTAGACCAAATGGGTCAAAAGGTGAAGATATCACCTTTTGACAATAACGACTAATGATTATTGTCGAGTTATATTATTTTAGGAGTAAATGTCAAATGGGTGTTAGCAACGCTATGAATTTGCGGTTATAAAAGCAAGGTATTAAAAACGGGTCAATATATTGATCTGCGCCAGGTATGTGAAAAAGGGTAACACTCATCTAGAACATGTGGTTCAATGAGTGTTAAAAGAAGTCAAAATAAACATTTGGTTACTTGATAAGTAAATCGAATGTTTTAAATAATGAACATTGCGTTTGGAAAGCTTAATGACTTTTCAAACAAAATCATAGGTTAAAAGAGGGATTATGGATCAAATATACTTTCAAAAGTCCTTCATCGTAAATGATTGGCTAATGGACTAAAACGCCCTTATAAGCTAAATTGGACAAACGACCTTTAAAGGTAGTTTTGAAACGAGTTTTATGATCAAATAAATAATTGGAATAAGTATAAGAAGCGAAAGATGTAAACCTTTGGCCAAATGACTCTATATGAGTCTTTGTCGTAAATTGGCAATCCGACGAGAAAAACTCGGATTATATTGATCACCTCATTAAGTCCACCACAAATATAATTGTGGTGGAAGATTACTTAATAAGAAATGTCGTATAATAACACTAGAAACGAATGAAAGCGTTTCATGCTCAAAATATGCCTAGATACCCATAACGGGTCAAAATACGCATATGAGCGTAAACAGGTTTAAGATACGTAAGAGACCCGTGACTTGAACCTAATATGATAGGAATTATTGAAACTATGAATATCATGAGAATAAGGATCAAATAAACATGTTTGTGTGATAAAAACCACGAACGGGTCAAAATTTGGTAAAAAGGGTAATAAGTCGAAGACTTAAAAGTCTGAAATTTTATTAATCCGGATATTAGATTTTAACTCCATGAGATGGAGAATTAAATTACGGACGTGTAGGAAAAAGAATCGGGTAAAACGGATTAAAAACCAGAGAGTTATGCTCGTTTCCGTGGAATCGGGTTATGCTGGGAATCTGCAGCACCAGCAAACAACATTCTGTTAAAAACAAGTGCTAGCGTAGCGCGAGCATGCCGTAGCGCTACGCGAGCATGTGTCAGTTTCGCGAAAATCGTTTATTTTAATCGTTGATGCATTGCGAACCCGTTTAAATACGTTCTAAGTTACGTATGACTAAACCAACTCATGTTTTATGAGTTTCAGGCAAAATTTTAGCACCGGAGGACGATCAAGCACAATGAAGAACTGAACACGATCAAGAAATAAGCTTCCGCACGACGTTTCGTTGTTACATTTAAATGACGACTTAATTACATTATGTTCTAAACTTCTAACTTTTGTAAAAGGTTTTTAATTAGCCGTATTTCCGATGTATATGTAATCTTAATTACATGATTGTTTTTCGTAAATTATACGTTAAACTTTGATTTATAAGAACGGGTGTTACAGTTCGCGGCGACGCACGACCGTGCGTCTCGTCGCACGTCCGTGCGACAGGCCCAGATCAGACTAACAGTATCTTCAAAACTGTCTGCTCGGCTGTTTTTGATTGAAATTTTTCCAGTTCCCGTCTTTCTAATGATATTCCTCATACAGATGGATCATCCTTTCCTGCAATTTGACCCCGATGATGAGCGAGAAGCTCTTTGTATCCCGAGACGTGACGCCTTATGGGCAAGGCGAGGGCAATTCGGAGTCCCCCGGTGGCTGGATTGGGAGGTCATGAGGGAGCTAAATCAGTATAATAGGCTTGAAAACATGCTCACTGTCCCGCTTGCACGTTTAGTATAACCGAGCCACATATCTTGAGCTAACAATAGAGTTCTTCTCCACTTATGCCTACGAAAAAACAGTCGCTCATAGAAGGCCCAAATTCCGTTACAAGGAGCGGATAGCTTTCAGGTTGGGTGGACAGTGGCACTCTTGGTCGGTGGGTCGATTGGGTAGGAGGCTTGGGATCTACACAAGAGAAGAAATGGATTCCGAATTCTTTACGGATCAGTTCACTTTTCCATCTGATGCAGCACGGGATTCGTTTTGGGCTGAAAATGCAATTGGTGACCCTTACAACCCGAGAATGTCTAAAGCTTCAAGATTGAGAGACCCTTTGGTGCGAGTGATGCATCATGTATTTAGCCACACAATTTGCGGGCGCATGGACAGTCTTGGGAACTGTCCAACACCAGATTTGATTTTTCTCTATGCGCTAGTTGAGGGAGTACATATCAACCTAGCCGCAAGGATGGCTGAATACTTTGTGAAGTGCTCAGGAAGGACACCGAACAGTCAAATTCACGGCGGTCCATATGTGTGTCCGAAATTGCCTACAACTTAGGCTTGATGACTGATGAGGTGCTTGAGAGTCTCACTCATGTGACCGATGGAGTTTATGTTGATATTCGGTCATTGAAGGCCATGGGGGTGATTGCTGAGTTGGATCGGGGGGATAGATTGAGGGGTCTAAACAACGAGGTCTGGGACCCGTTGCCTCCAGCAGAGGCGGAGGATGACGACGTTGAGATGGGGGAGCAGCACGAGCAGCACGTACCACAGACACCACCACATTCACCGCAGCACCATGATTACCACCAGCACCAGGAGTGGCCAGAGTTTTACCAGTAGTTCCAACAGATGCGAGTTACGCAGGAGCAGCATGGGGTTTATATTGACCAGATTAGGACTAGTCAGGACCAGATCAGGACTAGTCAGGATCAGCTCAGGGCTACTCAGGATCAGTTAAGGACGAGCCAGGACAGTTTGTACCAGGGGGTGAGTGCTGGATTTTCATACCTGTTCGGAGAGATGCATCATGCTTATCCCGACTACTTTCAGCATCCTCCACAGTTCCCACCATGGAACCCATCTGGTTATGGAGGCGCAGGCCCATCTGGCGCGGGAGGCGATGCTGGTGATGACGATGACGAGGAGTAGATGATGTGGTTTGTTGGTGGTTGTCATGTTTTAGTACTTTATATTTTGGGTGTTCATTTTGGTTGTATTTCAACACCCCCGGTTATGTACGTTTTATTTTTAGACACTTTACTTTTTATGTATTGTCATGTTTGGATTTTAGTAGCTTATTTATGTATATTATGGTTTATTTGGTTTATTTGTTTCTGTTCTGTTTTGCTGCACCATATGACATACTTGCAGATTTCGGCTATCAAATCTTGGACCGGAGCACATGGCAGACACAGCTTGGAAGTCTCGTTTCATTAGAAATCATCTTGAGGGGAGTACTATTATCCTTTTTCTCTATATTTCGGCTTTCGCCTTGGGGACAATGCGAAGTTCAAGTGTGGGGAGGGGGTTAACTTTGTTAACTTTGTTTGTCCTCCTAAAAAAAACCCCAGAAAAATCATTCAAAAAGATCTGTATTTTGTTTATATTTTAGTAAATAAACCGGTTGGTTGTGTTTTAGAAAGCTTCGGACTTGATAAAAACTCGACAAGCAAAAATTAATTTTGAAAATGAAAAACCGGAAAGCGTGACAAACAAAGAAAGACTTGCATGATAGTTTTCACACTTTTACCCATTCCTTCCGTTAGTGAGCATATTTGAGCCTTGAAATTGTTATATATTTGTTCATTTCGGATTTAGGAGTGAGCCGGATGTCATGTGTAATTTAGAACTTGTCACTAGTATGCTTGTTAAGACCATGAACTTGCGGAATTGTGTAGAAGTGATAAAGGCACTTAGATTACCCCTTTGTTGTTAGCCTTGTTCTTTGTGTTGTGTTTCCTGTATACCTTACGTTACCCTTTAGGATTAACCATGTCGAGCCTTCCCGTTTACCTTTGTTCACCCAACACAACCACCCACTTAGCTAAATTTTGCCTTTTTATGTTTTAAACCCTTTTTAGTGTTAAAACTTGGCCCAAAAGCAGCGTTTAATCGTTTAACTAGCGCTTGTTATAGTTTATTATATATTTTAAATCTTTAAAAAAAAGAAGAAACAAAACAAAAACAACAGAAAATAAAACACCCTAAAATAGGGTGAATTCGGCAAAATTCGAGCAATTTTGAGTGCAAATGTTGAAATATCATAGATGTGCTCGATTTCATAAAAGTCGCCTTTTTGTGAGTGGTGTGAAGATTAGCATGTTAAGTTAATTGAAAGTGAAGTCACGACTTTTTGGTTATCGCCACATATTTGCATATGCTTGTTGGGTTTGATTCATTTGATGTTGTCGTTCGAAAAGCCGGCTAACCGTTTATAGTTATTTCAATAAATAGCGTGTAAATTATCATTCTTGTTTGATTCTATCTTTTATTGCATTTTAGTTTAGCTTGCTTGAGGACAAGCAAGGTTCAAGTGTGGGGAGATTTGATATTCGCTAATTTACACATATTTTAGTCCCCCATTTTATGCGTTTTCGGCCGTAAAACCGTCATTCGGATACTTAATATTGTATACTTTTGTTTACAGGCCTAAAACAACATACCAGACAAGATGATAGTGAAAACGAGGACTTTCCGGATGAAACGACAAAGCTGCGGACATTCTGTGAAGATTCTGATATGCTGGTTTGGCACGGTCGTGCCATGTGTCGCACGACCGTGCAGATCCGACAAATGCAGTCCAGTCCGGCAATGACCGACAGTGCAACCCGGCGTGCAAGAGTATTCCGGTAATGCACGAGCGTGCGTATGATTGCACCCCGTGCGGATTCGATGATCAGCCAAACCGCGGAACTGCACCACCAGTGCAGCAGACCATGCAACAAGAATCCCGGATATGCACGATCGTGCGATCTGAAGAACGGTCGTGCTAGACCGAAGACCGGTCAAGATCTGTGACGTCATGCAGTATGGTGCACTTCAATAATGCATAAAGTGCACGGTCGTGCAACAGGACGCACGACCGTGCGAAATTGAAATTATATAAAGAACAAAACAGACTCCTTTTTTCGTAATTCTGGACTTTTGGAGAGCAACTCAGGCGATTTTCAGGCTCCGGAGGCGTTAGCTTTCACCCGGATTCAAGCCACATTGTCCCGTTTAGCTCGATTACTATCCGGATTCTTAATCTAGTGCTTGTTTATGGTTCGGTTTTCTAATCTTTCCATAGTTTTGTTAATCTTTCAAGTACTTAGATTAATGTTTATGTATTATTGTAGCCTTTGGGCAAAAACACAACAATCCCTTGCTTGATTATAACCATTAGTACGTTAATCTTTGTTTGTAATGACATTTGGAAGTATTTTCTATGTTAATCTTTGATGATTAGTTTGCAACCTTGTTATTGATATTGATTTCTTGATTATAAGTAATTGTGTTGGATGATTAATGTATGGTTAGTTGAGATAATTGAAAGATGAAGCTTAATTAATCATGTATTAGTAGACTTTAAACTTGGTTAACTAGTTTAGCTTGGTTAAAATGTGTGCACCATGATTCTAGAAATGGTTAGTTGTTTAATAAAATGTAATTATTGTTAATCAAGATAGCTTGCCGTCACGTAGGACCTTAACGGGTTAGATGGTGTCGTTATAGATTCTTGCCATGATTTGTTAGCTTAGTTAGTAGTTTCGGCCAAAATTGCTATCTTGGTGAATTTATGTGCAAGATTTGTAAAATGAACTCGGTTGTGATTTAATCTAGTTTATGCTTGTCTCGGTGGTTGCATTGTGTTTATCGGTGTCGCTTTCCTTGATTAAGTGAGTTTAGAAAACTCCTAACGGATGACTAATTTATTTTTAGGAGATTCTCATAGACATTTATCAATTGCACGTTAAAGAACAATTTTAGGTGGTTAAAGTGTGTTTATCGTTTTAGCTTTCCGAATGATTGTCATGTTAGGATTCCCGAAAGGGATACTAATTGTCTTAAATTGGAGAATTGATCAAATGCTTCTAGTGCCATAACCGACTTAGTTGACATGCTTTGGTTGTGTATTAAGCAAGGCTACTTATCTGTTTTCATATTTAAAATCTATTATGTTTTTATAAGTAGTTGTTTATGCTTACTTTAGTTTATTAAAAATCAAACAACTTATGTTTTTACCGGTAGTTTAGTGACAAAGGTCTAGTATTATTTCTCCGTCCACTTCCTTGGATCGATACTTGGTTCTTACCAATACTATACTACATATGTGACGGGGTACACTTGCCCTTTCGTGTGTGTTTTATTGTTGAAGTATAAATCATTTTTATAAATTTAAAACCAAATCGTGTGTAAAATTCATTGCAAAAACATGTATACATACGCGCACGTCAATTAACATCAAGAACAACTTGTATTAAGACTTGTAACCAGCATTGAGATGGGTTTTACCTTTAGCACTTAAAATGGTTTTGACTTTTAGAACCTGAAATTTTGAATTAACTGTTAGAACTTGAATTAGGATTGACTGTTAGAACTTGAATTATGATCACAACAAAGGTTTGAGAAGTTGAACTGCATTCACTTGCACAGGTTTGACCATTTATTCTAGTCAAACAGGTTAAATCCAATCAAATAAAACAAATACTTGGTAAATCCAATAAAATAAAACAAAGACTATCATACCTCTCTTTCATGCTCAAAGCCTTATGCGCATTCAAAACATAATGTCTACTATGCATCACAAAGACTTTCATGCTCAAAGCATTATGTGTATTCAAAGTCTTTCATGTTTAAAGAATTATGTCCATTCAAAGTGTTGCATGTCCAAAGCCTTATAAGTAATCTAAACATAATGTCTACTATCAATAACAGTTTTTCAAGTCTTTCAATAACCATCAACAATCATAACCATTATGTGCATTCAAAGTCTTTCATGTTTAAAGCCTTATAAGTAATCTAAACAAAAACACTTTAATAAGCATCAATAACCATCAATAACAGTTTAATAAGCATCAATAGCCATCAACAGTCATAATCAAGTTAAAGTCTTTCGTGTTCAAAGCCTTTCATGTTCATTTAACCATTGAAGGCCACAATTAGCATACACTTTCTAAGGCATAAACACTTTAATAAGCATCAATAACCATAATAACAGTTTAATAAGCATCAATAACCATCAACAGCCATAATCAAGTCATAGTATTTCATGTTCAAAGCCTTTCATGTTCATTTAACCATTAAAGACCACAATTAGCATACACTTTGTAAGTCATAAACACTTTAATAAGCATCAATAACCATCAATAACAGTTTAATAAGCATCCCACAAAACATCACAAAGCAGTTTAATAAGCATCCTACTAAAGATCACAAAACAAGGTTAAAGCCTGATCATAAACATCAAAAAGCCAAAAATGATCGGCTGCAGTCCAAAATTAACCCTTTTTAAAGCTTTATAATTAACCTAATAGTTAGATATAATGTGTACAACTTGAACCAACCACCACCATCTTCATGCTCGACGGTTAAAATAGAGCTCGATCCTTGATGAAACAGTGGTTAACCAAGGGAGGTTAATTCACCGGTCTCGTTAAGTAGGGTTAATCCTTTCTTTCCGAGGATCGGTGGCTGGATCGTCCGCTGATCTGTCTCCTGCACAAGGGAAACACACCGTGACTCACAACAAGGAGGAAGGGGTGGGGGGTGCTCCTTGTTACCACTCTCCAGCGTGAGAGTCGGTAGTTTGCTTGAGAAGCAAAGTGTGTATTAGTAGTAGTAGTGAGAGAGTAGATAAGCGATACCTCAAACCTGGTCTGGGATGGGTATTTATAGCCGAGGAGTGAAGGAGGGTAATTGAGTGGCTAGACTGACAATACGCAACCCTTATGCAGGTGTGTCAGGCTTGTCGGTTGTGGAGGTGAAGCCACGTCCTGCTGTGGTGTCAGTCTGTTGCTCACGTATGGACTGACATGCGACTGTCATTGGTGCCACTTGCTCTGTGGTGTTAGTCCCACTTACCTCGTGGGCAGGATGCGGTGCCGCGCCGCATCGCTGCTCGTGGTAACTGTTGTTGTTTCCGCGTTCTTGCTCTGGCCAAGACGTGTGTGGGATGCGGTGCTAGGCCGCATCGCCACTTGTGGTGACTGTTGTTGTTGTCCAGATCCCTTGTCGTGACAAAAATGTTCATAGGACGCGGTGCCAAGCCGCATCGCTATGTGTACACCCATTTTCATACACAAGGTAAGTCTTCTCATCCCTTGACCGATTGGATTCGACTGCTGTGTTTTCGCGTGCCTGCATGGACACAGATAAGTTCTTGTCGGTGGGGGTTTTTGATAAGGGTAATGGTCACTCGCAGCCATGTTGGTGCGAGATCTGGGACCATACCCCTTCAAGTCCCCCCAGTCTAGTGTTGTTTCCTCATGCAAGTTGCATGTGGGAGGAATACTGGACTATGAGGTCGAGTGGGTACTTTATAAGTTGGAGAAGATTCTAGGCCAGACCGATGGCTCCTGCTTCAAGTAAATTAAGTTGGGGATCTGGTAGACTCGTGTGACGTCTCTTCCGTACCGGTGAGTAAGTTCCGTCTGATGCGGAATTCTCAGCTGCGAATTTTGATCCGGTAGTATGGTCTACCTTTTTCTGATGTCATCAGGGTTGGTTGCCACCTGTTGGTGTGCCGAACCAACCTTTGAGACAGTGACTGAAGATGTCCGTGTCCGCAACTCTAGTTGTAACCTCTGCGGTTGCGGATGCAATGCTTCAAGTGCCTTGTTGGCGCTTTATGTTTATCTACTGGACATGTAACGATGATCCCTGACCTGTGGGGTATTCGTGTTCTTCCAGTTTAGCTCTTAAGTAACCACACGTCCTTTGCGGTTACCTCATTCCCTTATATTGTTGGCCATGTTTGGTCGAACAATGTGAATCGTTTAGCTGAATATGGGCAAATAAACATGGTCATAGACATGGTAGTGCCCACCATTGTTTATTCTATGCGGCCCATAGGTGGGCAAACAAAGTCATAAGCAGACTTGTTATCACTGTTGCTTGGATTTTTGCTTAAGGAGATCACCTTGGATGGTTAGGAATCTGGGTGAAACTCGTCCGCATTCGTTCTATAGCCACTTTCCTTCACGCTTAGTTGGAAAGCAGTTTTTATGGAAGTAGCTTCGCTCATACGTGTAATGACTTAGTCGTGGCTATTCCGTAGCTACCGTTCACGTAGTTATGTTCCGCCGCAGCGACTCATGAGTGTCCGCGGTTTGTAACAGAAGACTCGCTTTAAAAGAGTGTTACGCTTTGATGTAGCTCTTGAAGGATCAGGAGTCAGGGTTGTTGGTGTGCGGTCGCGCATCATACTTATCTTTTTCCCTATGGAGAAGCTGTTTGCGTCCCCTCTGTGGTTGTGAACCGGGCATGAGGGATTTGAAGCTTGAAGAAGCTTTAAGGGAATGCAGTTTGGCTGTTCCTGGGAAGCGGTTTTCGCAGTCCAAAGAACAACCCTGGTTCTGAGTATCTGACACACCTGTGCGGGCTCGTGTGTGTCATCTCCGCATATTCCACGTGTGGCAGTGGATATATGAGGGTGTTGGTTATTCCCATTTACATAGTGTAAATATATATTTTTTCTATTTTTTAGGGGTATGTAAAAAACGACATGCGGTCTAGGTTATGGTTTGAGAAACCATAAAAAATTGCATGCCGCATACATGAGAGTTGTCTTCACTTGTCGCTTTTTGTAAACGTTGTAGACCGCATGTGTGAGTTGGTCGAAGTTGGTGGGATTTACCTGGCATGTGCTGAAACGAAGGGACGTTTGCACTGCCCAATGTAATTATTGCACTGTAGCGGAAGTGTAAAGGTCTAGTATTGTCAGGCGCGTGGGCGGCCACGCGCGCGTGGTAACCGTCAGAGAAACCGTCGCTGTACACGTAGCGCCACATAACTCGCTTCTTTTATAACACGTCTGTTCGGTTTCTGTGAGGCATTTATTGCGATGAGTATAAAAGGAGAAACCGTTTGGGGTTTCCCCTCACTTTTTCGAAATTTCAAAAATTTTTCTGGTAAGAGAAAGTGAAAACCTCATCTTCTCCGATCAACCCTTTGATTTTCCGGTGAGGTTTCTTCAAAGTTTCTGAACTCTTCTTATATTTTCTTTCTTCCTTTTCTTGATGGCCGAACCATCAAATCCACATTCTACTCCGGGTGAAAACCCTGAACCCGCGTCGCCGGTGGCGGCGGAGGAGGATGTTGCAACCCCCGTCCCCTAATTACCCGGGAACGGGCGGCCGCGGCCAGTTTTGGTGGTATCAGTGTTTGTCATTTTGGCAGCGGAAATTACATCAGGACCGTAGTTAGGAAATATTTTATTAGAGTAAAATACCACGCTTTTATAATATTAAACACATGGGAAAATCCCAAGTTTCAAGTACACACATTTTCATTGGGATAAATCCTATTTTATTTAAATAAAACATCTCTTTATTTTAGGTAACTTTATAGCCACTTTTCCAAGCCTTCACTGCTGTCCAGCTGGCTTCTATTTGGCTTTCACATTTTGTTACCTGAAACGCGTTAAAAAACATTTTGTCAGTGGGAAATACTGGTGAGTGAATCCCAGTTTAATCAAGATAAGTAAAAACCGTTGTACAGTATTGAGGGCGGTCGCGCAATTACATTTGTTTCCATCTACTTTAATTACCACCCACGATACTGTCAACCCGACTTGTGGTCATGTTACTACTCACAATGTAGTAACAAATTTTGTATACAAAACCCCAACATACCGACGATAATTGTAGAATACAAATACTCAAACATTGTTT